>JAOXNO010000001.1:210445372-210463282 GCA_028565335.1 Limnodromus scolopaceus
GCTGAACAACCCCAGCTCTCTCAGCCTGTCTTCATAGGGGAGGTGCTCCATCCCTCTGATCATCTTCGTGGCCCTCCACTGGACCCGTTCCAACAGGTCCATGTCCTTCCTATGTTGAGGGCTCCAAAGCTGGACACAGTACTCCAGGTTGGGTCTCACGAGAGCAGAGTAGAGGGGTAGAGTCACCTCCCGGGACCTTCTGGCCACACTTCTCTTATATATACATATATATATACTTATATTACCCTTTACTATCTCCTTAAACAAACAGTAGTGTACAGCAAATATCTTGATGGATTTTTGGCATTCAGTACTCCAGAGATAGGAGACACACTTCATTGATATTCTGCTTTGATAAGCTTTCAATGTCTCCATGAAAACACATGTCTCCATGAAAACGCAAGAACTAGAATTTCTGCATCTTCATATAGATACAGATGCAGACTATCAAGAAAGAACATCTAAAAGGTCTTCTAGTATTTAGGAACCTAGGAACTGACATTTCTTGCTCCCTCTTCCCATCACTTACCACAGAAAATGCAAACAAACAGAATAAAATTACTTTTGCCCAGAATACGTACCGAGATGCAAACCTCAATACATTTTTCCCCCATGTGTACATAATCAACAAGCCATTTGTTCTGCGGTAAAAGCTGTTTGAAAGATTGCCTCAAAAGCACTACAAGAAAGGCTGATAACATACTTCACCATTTTAGAGGCAAGAAGGACCACGCATGCTCAGTGCAGTTATCACCTAGGAAACAAATGATTGCATCTTATTTTTGGCATAAGGCTGTAGGTGTACGAAAGATCTGAAATGCGCTCCCACACAGTGCTGAACTCATTCCTCATGATGCCAACAAGAGTAATGAGTGGAGCTGCTGGGAAGCACCTCCTAGCGGTACCCAGAGAACCACCCACGGGCACTAGACGTGATGTCAGGGCTCCTCACCGCATGAATTCCCCAGGAACACTCTGTTACGGCCGGCATAATGCACAAGTCAGGCCAGGCAATCATAATAGGTTCTTTCGGGGCTGAAGATCTCGTAATAAAATCTGTGAGGCACCCAGAAGCAGCGTGCATCAAGATGTAAAAGCATTCAAATGGATTTTAATGAAACAATTAATTTAAGTGCTCTTCAGATCTTGATGTAAATTGCCTCTGCATCACAGCATTACAGCGAGTTGCTTAATAAATTGATAGATTTTAAGGCCAGAAGGGACCATTATGATCATCTAACCTGACTGCTTCCACAGTACAGGTCAGAGACTCTCACCCAGAAATTCTGTAAGTAAAGCCCATAACTTTGGATTAAGCAAGAGCATCTTTTCCTGAAAGCCTTCCAAACTTGATTTAAAGACTTTAAACAATAAAGAATCCACCACAGCCCTAGACAAATAACTTAATGGGGTGTTATCATAACTCTTAAGGTTTTGCATCTTATTTTTAATGTTCAATTTCCAGATTTTTACCCTATGTTGTTTTCATGCAAGCAGCTTGCAATGGAATTGTGACCCACTTGGAAACAGCTTGATTGTGAAATCTTGTGTAGGTTTGCCGATCACAAAGTATGTACGTACAATTGCCTTTCTCTCCTTTTTTTCCCCCTCCCTGAAGAGCCACCTCTATAATATTCCTAAAACAGACAAGCATGTCCTTTGTTCTGTGGATCAGCATCATTCTTTGCATTCATTACTTTAAAATATTTGCCAGTAAAATGTAGCTTTTGGAAAAGAAACCTTTGGTTTGATTCTCGTGTCATTACACAAGATTTTCCTAAAACGAGAATATCTGCAAAGCAATACTGGGCATGCATTTATACGGAAATGGATATTTTATACTGCCTCTCCACATGGACTTGTTTACTGCTTATTAACAAAAGGTGATTAACTCCAACTTCAAAAAAGAAAGAGTTCCTGCAACATTATACACTACAAGTTCACTTTACGCCTTATTTCACAGTTGCGTCCCTCTGTAGACAAGCCTAGAGTGCAAAATGATGTCTCATTCTAATCTTAACACACATATGTGCAACCTCATAGGCAGCAGGAAAGATCACTTGTGATTTATAGTCAGAAAGGAAATGAGAATGACCTCTTCTGGAGGGCTGCACATTAAATGGAATCACAAAAATATGATGGTTTCATTAAATCTGACGGAGTAATACTGATATGTACCATTTAACAATCTAGTCTCCCACCATTATGGTTTGTAGCGTTCATCCTGTCTGTACTGTGATGGTCCCTCTGCTAGCACTAAGATTAACTTTTTTCTTTTTGTCTGTACAGCGCCTGGCACAACTATGTGCCCCACACACATAGTTAGGGACACATGCATAGCAGGGGCAGGGTCACTATAGCAGAAATAAGAAATTCTAACCATAGTTTACTTCAGTGGGACTCAGTGTGCACATATGGTCTGTCCATATGGAGTTGATTTCAGGATTGGTTCCTTTATGAGCAGAACTGTATGGGTTCATTGATAAAAAGATGAACCTTTCAATAAGGACAATAAGTAGAGAAGAAAAAAAGTAAAGCTGATGGCCAGAGGCCATAATATTCTTTTTTTCCTTTCAAATTCCACAAATTAAAAACAAAGACAAAATCAGCCACCCAGAAATTAAAATCATGACTGCCTGGATTTGAGTTGCTCATTAATTCTGGATACCACTTTGTGTCACACGATGTTAACACTATAACCTAGATGTATGCTAATAGAATTAATAGCTAAAATAAATGATCGTACGTGGGGAGGGTGGCTTCTGGTTTTGAGCAAAATAATGGATAGCTCTATTTCAGCCTGACAGTGTTTCACAGCTTATAAAGTACTGCTTGGTAGACTGAGGTTAAAATGATCATCTAAAAATTCCATGTCCTGAGACATCTGCAAAATGATTTCATCTTTGCAAAGGAGAATGCACACAAATCGATGTTAATTGCCACATTCATATTTCTGACAGTCAAATGCCTTTAAAGCTTGATGATAACAACAAAGCTGAAATCAGCAAAGAGAACATAGCAAGATGGAGCTGAAACAAGAATAGAGTGATAAGAAAGCAGAACATTTCTGGCATCTAAGCCACCACTTCGGAAGGCTCTGTCCATTGAAAACACCTTGACCTCCCTCCAAAACATCTATTTTTGCAAATACCTCTTCAGAGAGGCTGTGCAGCATGGTTACTTCAGCGCTAGGTCTGTAATGGAAGACACCACTAAGTGAAGATCAAAGATGGTATTTTTACTTGGACAGCAATGACTTCTGATGACATAAAAGCTACAGGATGAATAACCAGAGCTCTGTAGGTAAATTTGAAGTGTAGATGTATGCAATGGATTACAGCTAAACTGTCTCCTTTATTAGCATTTCTGTGAATTTCTGTGCCTGCTGAAGTAAGGAGCAGACCCCAGAAGTCCCATGTTAGGACTGCATTTACTCCTATAATTACCGGTATTTGCTCATTTTGACATTCTGAAATCAGTGTTTACAGCAAACTGTCCTATCCCTCCTGCCTTTTTTTTTTTTTTTTTATAATTGTAATTATGTTAAGACTGTGTTAGACTGAAAACAAGTCACACATTCTTTACTCCTGACTCAGATTTTCTTCCTAGTCCCTTGTCTACAAATTGCTCAGCGAGGTTATTCTAGAGCTTCGGTTCTTTACATGTAGCTTTCAGAAACTCTTCGAGTACAATGGCTCCAGAACTGGCCACCCGCTTCTCTCCCCCAGGCTGTTCATCCCACTCCTGTATTCCGCAGAAAAGCTTGCATGGGACACTGGGAAGGGGAAAGGTTGTAGATCACCCTACATATTTTGCACGCGTGTGCGTTTTAATAAATTCAGGACTGCCCCAATTTCTTATTGAGTTTTGTAGTTATAAAATTTAATCTCTTGTTTCCTTTCTGCCTGTGTAAAGGAGATGGATTGTAAAATGACGCCTTTACAGTAGCCAGATTCATAACATGTGCTAAGTGAAGTGATCTATTACAGAGGCCACAATACTTTAAGACTGAAAGTGTCACTTTGTAATTAAAGTGTCAGAACAGCTGGGAAGATTTATAAGGGTGATACAATGAAATTATCATTCTGGGGCTTGTCTGTTTCTTGTAAATTTTGTCTGCCACTGGCACGTGAGTTAGCCATGTGGTATTTATAGCATGGGCTTTCCAAGCATAGTTTCAGGGATTAATGTATGAAAAATTAATGTATAAATCTTTGAAAATCTGATTAGCAGGATAAAATAATAAGAACATTGTCAAAATAAGAATAACAACCTGGCTTCCCAATGCGTTAATTCTACTTTCCGGGGCTCTGACGACACAGCACAGGTCTAAATGTGCTATGCCTTACACATAACACTGTTGGATCTAGCTGCGTGCAGATTCATCTCACTCAAGGGACTCCTCCTGTGGAGCACAAGCTAAAAGCATTGAGGACATGGCCAAGTAGAGGGAAATGTGAGTTCACAAATGGTGATGCTTATTGCTCACAATGGTGCTTCAAAGTCACACAGGTAAATAAATTCAGCCTGCATCATTTCCTTAATGGTTTTCAAACACTACTCTGAACCACTCTCATACAGCTAAACTTCAGTTCCATGTACATGTAAACATGACATTCGACCTACGTTGGTATCACAATATACTTCCAAATGCCTTTTGAGTGGTACGTTTATTTGTCACTATTTAGAAACACAATTTGGTTTTGCGATTAATTAGATAAAAATGACCATGAACTTATTTATTAAGATTCTGTTTCAGGTCAGGACTCTCTCATTTAGGTATCACTAGAGATGTACTAACACAGGACCTGGATGTGTAAACTTCTTCCACTTCCACTGTGGAGATGTAGGGCAGGAAGTGCTTGTCTCAATATAGGTACCTGCTGACATTTGAGCTGCAATGGGACATCTGAGACTGCACCAGACTGGCAAAACAATATGGGAAGTGAGGGAGTCTTTCACTTTTTTGGTTTCTGAGGTGGGACTCTATTGGGCTATCGTCAAGACTCAAAAATCACCAGGTGCCTACACTTCAGTGGCTGAATCCTAGTAGACATGTCTGATGGCACCTGGAGAGATGAATCCTACAGGTAGATTCCTACAGCCCTATTCAGTTGCTCAAATAAATGGCATCTAGAGCCATTTGAGGTGCCTAAAGCTCTTTCACCAGATTTCCAGCCGCCTTGTCCAGAAAGTGCCAGTCTGTCTGGTGGTGTATCCTCTGCCACTCTCCATCTGAAATGGCTCAAACGTCTTTGTTCAGAGACCTGAACAAAGTCCCCGTCTCATCTGTGACACCTGCTCGGAGATACATGCATGCAGGCATCTAAATTTCTGCTTCTGAACTCCCAAAATAAATTGTATCTGTCAGATAGAATTTTAATTTTGAATTAGTTTCACCTTTTGATTTTCATGAGGCCACACAAAGCTTTTATGTTCTAAAAACAAACATTGCAAGAAAATGTCAAAATAAAGCTGTTTGAAATTTAGCAATTTATAAAATTTTGCGCATTTGAGTTTTCCTCTGTGTGTGTATGCCTGTTCTGAAGCCAGATTGTGTGTTTTCAGATCTTTGAACAGATATTTAAAAGAAAGAAAACCTTTTTTTTTATTAATAAATATAGGATGGATCACTCCCAACCAGAAGGAAATTTAGCTTGAATTCAGCTAAATGCATAAGAAGAAATTAAGACAGATGAAGATTTACTTGGAATAATTTTAATAAAATACATGGACTTTTCATTTTAAAATGGCATTTCAGGCTAATTTTCAATAAACTAAAATAAAACAAACAGATTAAAACCTTTAGATAAATCATGTGGTAAACTTAAAATGTAATGAAGGGTTTGGATTTTTTTGGTGAGAAAATATTTGGTTTCTTTTTCTTTTGTGAGGATCCTCAGTCTTCTCTAGATTGCGGTATTTTCAGATGACACTGTTCCTCCTTCCCCTATTTTAATTGTACTCAAAACCCTCTCCTCCATCCCTATACAATATGTGCAGTAGTACTAAGCAAACTCTGAAAATTTAATGACATCTTTTTTTTACACACTATTTAATGAAAATTACCTATTTTCATTTTAACAATTGTTATGACAATCAGTATAACATATTCTATAGTTTTCAATGTTTAATACTTTCTCTCAATTCCATCTTTCATAATATAATTGTTACTGTTTTAAAATTTGAAATTTCTGTGACATATTTTTATTTCTGCCAAAAATACATTTTTAATCATGGATTTCCAGTAATTGGAAAAACATTTTCATTAATAAAAGGCTTCAAAAACGCCATCAATTTGATCATTAAACAAAACAAACTCTTGGGAAGATAATATTGTCATGATTTATCAAAATATTAATTTTGACAAATTTGATAATTTCCAAGTTTCTTGGGATTTTTTCTTTCACAATTCTCTTTAAAGGAGGCTGTTCATCAATGGTGAAATAATATGGGAAGTACAGGTTATTCTGTAAATGTACTTGCTATATATATACATGGTAATATGGTTATGTTTAGCAATATATTTATATGTACAAATGTAAATGTGCTGTGGACTGTTTACAGTAAATAGAAATAAATAGGTGCTCATAGCGTGCGATTCAGATCATTATGAGGCATATGTCTGAAAATGTCATATGGATTGCAAATAATATTGTCCATTTCTCTCCCTTGATTATAAAAACCCAGAGTGACATACTCAGATGCATACTTCCGCAGTGCTATTTTTACTTGGTAATTTTTGAAAGTGAAAAAGGTTTTAACAAGTAGATACCCCAAAATTTTGGACATTCAGAATTATTAGCCTTTAAGAAAAAAATTGTGCTATTCATACCTTGCTATCAAAAAGGAGAGGGGAGAAGTAGAGGAAGGAAAATAACATGCTGGAAGACTTTTCCTATAGAATTCAGCATAAAAACCTTCAGCTGTAATTCTCAGCAAGGAAAAGACTTGAAATCAGTCCAGGCATGAATTTCAGCTTGGCACACTCTGAGATACCCTCTTTGTTTGTTGTTTCCATAGTAATTGCATTTTGAAGTCAACATATGCATAGGCTCCTTTAGTCAAAACTGGATATTTTATTTTAAACCATTCTGCTTTACATCTTCAATAATATTTTTCTAGAAAGGGAGAAACACTCCATATCATGCATTTGCTTATGTATCTGTTAATATTGAACTATTCTTTCCATTTCTAGAAAATATACTGTTCACTGTTAGAAGGAAAGGCTATTTATCTTTAAATATTTTTTTCTATTTCAGAAAATTGTACAGAAATACAATAGTGATTACAAAACAACTGATACTGAAAGAATCTGTCTCCTCTGCTTTGTCAGTACTCAGAATTATATAGGTGACACAGCTCACGTTTAAAAATTAGAACATTTATCTAGCCTATTTCTTTTTAAGAATGTTTTGTATAGAACTAATGTAAAGTTATCGGTTCAGCTGAAAAAAATGCATAGGCAAGTTCATTTTTGTGATAGACGTTTTTGGCAACTCAATCAGCAACTCATTCAGGGCTGTTTTTATTTCTGTTGCTTTTTAAGAAATAAGAAAATGTTTCAGTGAAGCTGAATACAAAACAGTGCTGTACTGGTGGGCAGCACATGGCATCTCTGCTGGGTTCAAGGACTGCTCAGGCTTACTCTGGTGAAGCAATGCATGGTTAAATGCAAGGTTGAAATCACCTTTGCTATATCTCACCCCACTTCAGATGTCTGCATCTGGGCTGTTCATCTTGTCTTTTCTTTGTAATAATAGAGAGAAATTGGCACCTGCTAAAAGTGATTAAACTGCATTATTTTGGTCATCTATTTTAGGGTGAAATGACTGCACTCATGAGCTGCTGGCATTTCCTCTGAAGGAAGTCCACTATTACTAGGTCAGGTCTGGACAACTGAAGTTAGGGCAGATGATTTCCACTTGGAGTTTCATTCATTTGTATTTACTCATTTATCACATCTTCTATATAAAGCTCTGCATATGACATACACTGTTTATTGGCAGGAAGCAGAGCAGCAAGTATCCCACAATTTTTCAGCCATGAGTCAATATCAGTATATTTATATTATACATAAAAGAATAAATAAAAATGTAATTCATCAACTGTCAAACATAAAATACTTGAATAATTAAGATAAAAATTCCAGCGTTGACCACATCTCGCCAAATTTTAGACTTCTGCAATAGATATTGTACAGCTGAGTACCTAAGCTCCCATAATAATAAATAAAAAGGGATAAGTATTTAATTTAGACTATTTTAGGTATTTGCTTTGCTTTAGGATGAGGTAAGTTACATCCTAAAATTTTCTGCTTCACAGTATCACAGAACCAGAATAGTTGGGGTCAGAAGGGACCTCTGGAGGTCATGTGCTCCAACCCCCCTGCTCAAGCAGGGTCACCTAAAGCCAGTTGCCTAGGGTGGTGTCCAGATGGCTTTTGAATGTTTCCAAGGACAGAAACTCCACATCCCCAGCCTTGGCAACCTGTTCCAGTGCTCAGACACCTTCACAATAAAAAAGTGTTTCCTGATGTTCAAAAGGAACCTTCTTTTTTCCAGGTCAATTCAGTTCAGACCATTGCTTCTGGTCCTGCCACTGGGCACTGCTGAAAAGAGCCTGGCTCCATTTTCTTTGTACTGTCCCTGCATGTATTTATATATATCGATGAGACAATGACCCTGAGCCTTCTCTTCTCCAGGCTGAATAGTCCAAGCTGTCTCAGCCTTTCCTCATAGGAGAGATGCTCCAGTCCCTTAAACATCTTCTTGGCCCTTTGCAGAACTGTCTCCACTGTGTCCGTGGTCTCTTATAATGAGGAGCCCAGAACTGGGCACAGAACTTCAGGTGAGGCCTGACCAGTGCTGAGTAGAAGGGAAGGATCATCCAGTAACTTCTCTCCAGTAACTTCTCTCCAGTAACTCTAAGCTTCAGTAACCGTAAGATTTTCTTCAGTAACTGTAAATCAGTCCAGATGAGTAGCCCAGATTCAGGTAGTTAGATTTGATTAGAAGAATTCAATATGTAGGGTGGGCTCTCCATTGACAACAATGAGGTTTATCTATATCATTTTCCTTGGAAGAATTTTTTCTTCCTGATAGTTTAGTCCATCAATAAAGACCAACAGTTCTGCATATAGGAGAAAGAATAACATAGTGACTGAATAAAGAGTGAGACAGATAAGTGCTGGAAATGTGGCAAATTCATGTGTGACATGAACTTGTTTTAACTCTCAAGCTAAACTAAATGAGGAGATGAAGAAACTGGCAATGGTACTGCAATCAGCTATCTTCTGCTTCAAGTTCATGAAAATTTGATTTTGTTATTGTTGTTAGTTTTGCTACAAATTCTCAAACACATTAAAAATAGGCTTTGTGTGGCCTCAGCACAGGCAAAATGCCTAACTGTATGTCATACCAATACATTAACCATTTGCAGTTCTCTGGGTGATATAAAGTAGCCCTAGATGTTCCACACAGGAACATACTGATCACACCAAAATCAAATACACGCAAGGACAGTTTAAAAATGTGGCATGCCTACAGTTTGTTTTGGTGGTTATTAGTTTTCCTTGTCCTGCCATGAAAATAAGTCTACTAATAATGTTGCTAGTACAAACTTTGAAAAAAATAAGTCATTCATAAAAGTAACATCCCTGCAAAACACCAGTCACCCAAATAGTAAGGCTGAAGTCCGATGTATTTCAAGCACTGAAATAGAAAACAGGAGATTTGCCCCCATGAAATGAAGACACTCCCAAAAGTAGGGCAGAACTGACACGTACTTCTAGTTCTGGGAGATCCCAAAATATCAGACCTAGAAAACTTGAGATATCACTCTACATAGAAAAGCTACAGGCAAATGTTTTTAGGAACGTCTGAGCTTTATATCTTTTCCATAGGAGAATCTGATATCAACTCATGGCATTGAGGCAGTGTTTGCTTTTAAGCATGACGTGCAAAATAATCATAAAATACTGGAAAAAATAGACTCCTCAAGAAAGAATTCATACAAAGGGGGTTGAAGTCCAACTCTCTCTTCATCGCTACTTGCTTATTTTTGGTGTAAGGGACAATTAAGATTAACCATATGCACATTGTCAGTAATTTTCACTGACCCACTTTCAGTACTTCTCTCATGCTGCCGTTACCACTTGTTAGTGATGAAGCCATCTTTGGTATGTGCTGGTAGGCACATGCTATCAGGATGTGTGACATTGCCCTGCAGTTTCCACATCTTTAAAAGCATTTTACCTAACATAGCATTAAATGTGGCTTTGTTTTTTGTGAGAGTAAGACCAAGTTCAAAATAAACTTGGCTGTATTTAATGCTAGATCACATTACTAACATACACAAAGCTTCTTCTAGCAAAATCATTTTTGTGTCTGACACTGAATTTATTTTAAAAGTGTAGCAATACATTGCTGTTGGTGTGTCAGTCCAAATCTCTCCAAATGCCCAGCTTTGCATCAGTGTAAACCACTAAAATTTCACTGTCACTGAAACAATATCCTTTAACCATACAGCACCACATTGTACCAGCTTGTTTTCCCTAAACAGCCAGCACACACACAAAAAATAGCACCTGTGCACTTATAATATCAGTAAATATTTCTTGAAGGAAGATTATTCTTCTTCTGGAGAAGAAAAGGCTCCGGGGAAACCTTATAGCAGCCTCCCAGTACATGAAGGGGGCATACAGGAGAGATGGGGAGGGACTCTTTGTCAGGGAATGTAGTGATAAGGCGAGGGGTAACAGTTTTAAACTGAAAAAGGGGAGATTTAGATTAGATACCAGAAAGAAATCCTTTACTGTGAGGGTGGTGAGACACTGGCATATGTTGCCCAGAGAACCTGTGGGTGTCCCTTCCCTGGAAGCGTTCAAGGCCAGGCTGGATGGTTCTTTGAGCAACCTGCTGTAGTGGGAGGTGTCCCTGCCCATGGCAGGTGGGTTGGAACTCGATGATCTTTAAGGTCCCTTCCAACTCTAACCATTCTATGATTCTATAGGTACATTGCGCCTATTGTACCCGAAGACAAGCAAATAGCTGACAAAAAGATCCTGGCATAAACTTTAAGGCTTTTTAGTATTCCTATGTGTTATGAAAATGTAAAGAATGATGCAAAGTTCCCTTTGGAAACTCGCTCTTAAGTCTTTACTTCTCCCACCTCCCAAATGATCTGCCAAATCATAGCTCTCATAACGCAGTCAGTCCTTCACGCTTTCTGAAATTAGCCTTTCCTCTCAAGACTTTTTACGTTTTTACTGGATTTGTTTTTTTGACAAAAAAACCTCTAATGATAAAATTGCTTAGGTCAAGTCCATCTCATGTGACTAGGAATAATTCAAAGTTAATAAATTAATTTAAATAATTTGAAGTTAATTTAAACATTCTAGTCACAAAATCTATTAACACTTATGCCAGAAATACTAAACACATTTCTGCTTAAATAAACCTTTATAATTTGTCTTTGTTAATAGTTTAGTAGTCTGCTTAACTGATGCATCACTTTCCAAACTATTTATTTTTGGTATATTTTACACGTATGTTCTCGTCTTAGGGAGAAGAAAGGACTTCCTACTACTTGACCATTCATTTCTTTCAAGTATCTTTCTAGCCACATGAACTCTCCCAGGACCTATAAATGGTGCACAAATAATATTTACAGTATCAATGTGAATAACCTCAAAGAAATATGGTTTGTTGGCCACAAAATCTATTTTCTTTCATCCAGCTTTTTGATTTTTCTTATGAAAAGTTAAAAACAGGCCTGCTTTTTATTTTGTGAAATAAACCTCAAATCTTTGTGCATTCTCCTTTCTAACTACTCTGGGAACCTTGCTGTTGAATATCAATATCAAGGAGACATGTTATATTTGCACTGCTCTGAAGCAGAGACCAGGAACTGCCTGGTGACATCTGTGCTAAACATGCCCCTGGCTGCAATGGAGCAATTGCTTTTGTTATAGAAATGGTCAAATGAAAGGATCATCTTGTCCATTCTCTTCCCCCCACAATGGACCATGGCACATGCTCTATGGGTCTGGGAACAGAACAAGTTCGTAGAGACATTTCCCCGGAGTGATCCCCCTTTCTCAAGCAATTTAGGGTTCTAGACTTCCTCCAGAAGTTAGACTTCTGGAGCCAGAGATGGCGTGTTTGTACTTAACAGGCCTTTTCTTACTGAATTGGTCTGGTCAGTTTTTGAACCTATGAAAATTTTCAGCTACAAGGGATCTAGTAGTTTAACTATGACTTGTAGGAAGAAAATTCTCTTTTTGCTTGTTTCAAGCATATTGCGTTCTAATGGCAAAAAATAAGGAGAAAAATTAGAAAAATAATTCGTAATTCGCCTTCTCCGTGTTACTCAAAACTGTCAGCTATTATCAGAATCATTGTACATTACTTGGGAAGGACTTTTTTTCACCATTTTACTAAGTGCTTAATGTCTTACCAAGACATTTTGTTCTTTATTCAGAGAGTTTGCATCATGAGAAACTGAGTTTCCTATCCACTGTTTGCACTGAAGTGAAATTGAATGTCAAGGTCTTATTTATATATTTATTTAGCTGTGGATTAATTATTCAAGTTCTACAGAGAAAGTCAAATTCAGTACAATTTGATTCTTCATTACAGTCATTATTTGGAAGGGGGGAGAATCAGAGACTACATCTAATATTTGAGTCTTTTGTGTAGCTGGGCCTTTGAGTATTGTCAGACAGTTATGGAAGGTTAATAAGATTTTTTGAATTTTAAACAATGTATGTCTTTTTCCCTTATCTTTCATATGCTGTAGAGAGGTTTAAATTAATAGAAATGTGAGTGGAGCTATTATAATTGCCTGCTTTATTATCTGCATTCTCTCCCTGAAATGATCTGGGACTGAAGAACCGCATGATCTTCTCTGTTCTGCAGAGCAGGAGGAGCAAAAGGAAGACGTGTCATTCTCCTGTGGGCACGTTGGACTTGCAGGTCATTTCTTTCTTGCCCATTGCAGCATGGGAGGCCCCTGCTTGGAAATCTTGCAATAATAAGCATCGATGCAGGTCACAGTCAGGGAGATTAGGGAACATTCACTTTCCACAGTTTTTCTTCTCCCATTGTGTCTCATGGAAAATGCCTGTATATTATGGCCTCCAACAGCCTGATTTGCTCCTTCTACCAGAGTTACCAAGATAAGGGGGTTTCAGGCAAAGCAAAAGCTGCAGACTGTAAGAACCAATTAGCAATAAAAAGTCATGATGTTTAAGGAGTTTTCTGAGATGTCTATAAGTCTAGCCAGCCAAATTGCTTTTCAAACCCAAAAGAGGTAAAGCTTACTGCAGGAGAGTATTCAAAGGAAAGAGTCTGAGTGCAACATATGAGATTAATTTCTGCTGTGCATATTTTTTTTCCACTAAAACTAGCCACATTTAATCACTTTTTTGATAATTTTTTTCATTTTAAAGGTTATTCCATCGATATGAAAAAACCATTGTCTTCCCATCCACAAAGTTTTTATTTACCTCACCAAACCTCTGGGATTCTCTTTAGAACAACTGTAGCATTCTCCTCACCATTTTTGAGTATTTAAAGATTTTTTGGTAGTATGTTAAAAGGACCAATTTATGACTAAAATAATGTGTGTTTAAAATTAAGAGAAAAATATGCACATGAACTACTTATCTGATGCTTGATTCCACCTTCTATCTACAAGCAAAGGCAAGGTTTCATGGAAGCCCAGCTGCTTGTGGCTTAAAAGAGGTTATATGAGGTGACCTCAGCCTCAGAGGGTCCCAGCTGGTCAATATACACACCAATCCCAACTGATTCTCTCATTCCTTTTCCAAATTTAGGTTTTGACACTGCAAAACCATGTTTGCCTTACCACCAGGAGCTGCTGAGACCTGCTCTCTTCTAAATGTCACTCTCATGTTTTTTAATACGTTATTTGATTATCTGTTTTGCAAAGCATGCGCACACACAAAACCAACAGGCAGCTACTAGGAGTTTTTTATTATTCTTCTGTGTCTCTGCAGAGCTGGATAAATGGAGCAGGACAAGTCTGTGAGAAGGGCCCAGAGGCACTTATTAGACACAGCTGTTTCTGAAGAGGAGCTCGGCACAGTAGGCAGCCCAGGAGGTAGGTTCCCCTCAGTCAACCTGCAGAGAGTTAAGTTTATCAGAGGACACTGGAGAGGAGGAGAAAGATTTAAGGTTTTTAACTGCGAGAATAAGACTCTGCAGTTGATTGAGACACAGCTGTGGGGTACCTGCCGCAAGGGCAAAGGACGTGGCTCTGCAAAGTGGGTGTGCTAGTCCAAGAGACCTCCGGCAGAGCAAAGGCTGGCCTTGCCTCTCCCCTGGTTGTTTCCACCACTAGTTTTGCATGTGTTAGAGTGCGTGTCTAACCCCTCAGCAGGCCAGTTCCCCTTGGAAAATAAGCAGAATATTAACCCATCAAAAAAATATGAATAGTTTCCTTGTAGGTTGCTGAAAAACTTTCTGTGCTTTCAGCCTCAGTGGGCTGTTAGATGAGACAGGGATTTCCTGAACCAGCATGCTATTATCCACCTAGTTAAACCTGGGCCTTAGCCTGCTATCAAGGCCAAATTCACATATCAGCCACACAGTAGTAAAAAATTGTATCATACTTTTCCTCTGAAAGCTGGCAGGGAAGCATTCAGACCCACTTACCAGAAGTTCCACTCTGCCCAGCGTGCTCCCAAAAGCCGGAAGCCAGGCTGCCTTTAGCGAAGAGCTGAAGCCAGAGGTGAAGTGTAACAGAGCTATAGAAAATATTGCTTCACCATGCCCTTTGGATGCCCTTCTGTCATCAGAGTGATAGATATCAGATAGGTTGTGGGTCACCTGCAGCAAAAACCAAAATTTTGTAGATTATAGATTGATAGGTTAGTACCTACTTTCATACTATCTTCAGTCTATAACAGGGGAAAGCTACCTTTTGTCTTTTGCTGGTTTTTCTATACTTTTGTTGCTCTGATTGCATCAGCGCCTCTTCTCTCTTGCTTTGGACTACAGATCAATGTCTTTTCTTCATATTCCTAGATGTTACCTGTAATATTTAGCCTATGTTTTCAAACCATTTTGAATACCTATTTTCTGATGCCCTAAGTATGTCTCTCTGAGGCTCCCAGTATCAGATCAAAAATAACATGGCCATGTAATAAAAGTACTGATCCAATAAAACTCACTGGTTCGATGCTGTTAAAATGGATAGATTAACATTGTGCCAGCAGGCTTTGTGATTGATCAAATATCATCTGTTCACACTTTCATTATTTTTCTAGAACAGGTAGCTCTCCTCTTTACATGCAGTATACACCCCATAAAACTGGCCGCTGGCCTTGTCTTCTCTGACTGATTCAATAGTGCTGAGCCTGTGGATTCATGCATGGACCAGGTCACATGAGGATTGGGAAGGGGGTTGATCTGCTAATGCAAAGATTGCTCTTCATAACCATAATATCAAAACTTTGGCCTGGGAAACCAAACGCACCTGTGACTTCTTTCTGCAAGAGTTCAGGGCTGAGGCTGGTTGGGGTGACAGGAGTATTTGAATTGCTGCACATGCCAAACTTAATTGAACCTTGCACTGAATTTCAAATTAGGGGCCCAACCAACTCATGGTTGAATATGCCTATGGTTACCTCTATCACACCATCAGCTGTACGGACTGTGTATTGGGTATGCTGCTCTTCAGTTAAAAGTTGGTTACCTACAGCATTCAGAATAATTTTTCAGCCTAGGGTTGTGTTACTTTCATACACTCAAACAGGTCTTTAAGCCTTATCTTCAAATATCATACTAAAAGGTGTAGAGGTCTTCGCCTTAGGCTAAAAAGTCTGTAGAAGTTTCTAGTCTACATCTTAGTAAACAGTTTTGATTGGCAGGAGTAAATGTAGTGAAATTCTTACTTTCTAATCAGAAACTTGGGGTTTTTTCCACCTAAGGATAAAAAGCTGATGAATAAAAATTAAATCTTTTCCTCTTCCTTGTGTAATGTTTAAATACTCAGCTGCTTCATGGTTCTTAATGGTAAGCAGAACTCTTCTTAAACTTCCCCTTCCCATTTATCAGTAACTAGGAGATGGATTTTTCATTGTGGTTTTCACCACAACATAGTATCTATGACATGTGTCATCATCCCACATTCACTCCTGCTTTCTTTCTCCTGGGGGCCAGAAGCTAGATTTGGCTCAGTGGCAAATCACTGAGGTGTCTGATAGCTCCATCTGGCACACGGGTCATGGAGCAAGGGAAAAAAACAATGCCTTGTCCTTCAGCTACATGGAATGTGAGCTCAGCAGGAGCTCAGGAAAACATCTGAAACCAGGTGCCTTGTGCAGTGCATGAGGATGCTGATGCTGAACAGCAAGGTAAGGATCAGAAAGCACAATCTGAGACTACTGGTTTGTCAGACTGAAATTACTGGCTGGTTAACATGCTATCTTTCCTTCCATTTGTCAGTGCTCTGTCATTGTCAAAAGGTCCTTGTACTCATCTATCTGAAACTTTTTTTTGTTTGGTTTTCTCTTGACTGTTTGTCTCTCCACTGGAACTGAACAGCACCAACTTTTTCTATCCAGCCTTTGTTTCTTCGCATTTTTATACTTGACTTTTAAAATAATTATAATCAAAAATTATTCTCCATTTTCCCATCCCAAGTTTCGCTTTTTCCCCATTCAACATAGACATTTGGACCTTAAAATCCCCACAGAATTCCTAAAAGGTGTTAACAAACAATATTGAGAGATGTTTCCTTCAAAGTCAGTCATCCAGCTGTCAGAATTTTTTAAAACTCACTAATATTACTTGAAACTTTGATTACTTCAGTATCAGCAGACCAGAACTGAAATTTCTTGTGACATCTTCCAAAAGGAAGAAATTATCTTTCAAAGGTCAGCCCAGTCAGATCTGAGGAGACTAAGAGTTATTTTTATGAGGCAATATGAACCCCTTTCAATTCTATTGTCTTTTATTTGGATTGTTCCTTTTCTTTGTCCGTAACCACAACAGAAAGTTAAAAGCCATGTCTATATGAACAGTTTGGTTTGTCATTGAAGAATGGCGCTGAAAATCTGATCCTAATGCCACAAAAAAGCCAACATATGAACCTCAGGAAGACATCTCACTACTCTGTGTCTGGGTTTTTTCCCTTCAGTAACTACCGACATCTCTATGAAGTGCCTAAGGACCTTGTAATAAGAACACCAGTCAGCTATTAAGTACTAGCATTACTGCTCTACTCTTCTAGACTGAAACCAATACTTTAACTGATCCAGTTGCTAAATTTAGGGCGGAGTTAAGATCTGGTGACATGAGGCAAAGCCCCATGCTAGTCTGTGGTTGAAGGTTGCCTCTGTGAGACCCAACTGTGAAGTGATTCCTGATCATATATGTTTTGGAATCAAGTAAAGTTGGGCATGGACACCAAACCCTTGTCTATCTTGTTCTTGAACAGAGAAAGAGGTGTGCTGTGAGGTCCACAGCATTTGTGGACCTTAAATGGGTATGTTTTGACCCATGCTCAAATGTGGTCACCCAGAAGTGAGAAATGGGTCCCTCAAAACATACGGCAAGATGATGCCAACCCATTGGCAGAACATGAAGGAAAGAGTTTTCAGTCAAAAATTCACTTATGGACAAACTTTTTTTTAGATGAACAATGCAATAAAGAGTTCTGTGTTGAAGCACAAAAAGAAAATGAAAAGTCCTGTGAGGCCTGAGGCAGCATGTAAGCTGTGACTGTCTCATGTTTTGGTGACTCTACAGTCACACATGGGAATAGGAGCACCTATTTTCATAGAATCATAGAATCATAGAACGGTTTGGGTTGGAAGGGACCTTAGAGATCATCTAGTTCCAACCCCCCTGCCATGGGCAGGGACACCTCCCACTAGAG
>JAOXNO010000001.1:210463382-210506291 GCA_028565335.1 Limnodromus scolopaceus
AAGAAAGTTATCATCAACGCATTCCAAGAACTTCCTGGATTTCTTGTGCCCTGCTGTGTTGTCCTTCCAACAGATATTGGGGTGGTTGAAGTCTCCCATGAGGACCAGGGTGTGCAAGCACGATGCTGCTCCTATCTGTCTATAGAGGGCCTCATCCTCCCTGTCACCCTGATCTGGTGGTCTGTTTTAAAGACCTGTCTATCAACCCCGCCATCTCTCGGGCCAGAACAGTCTTCCCCTTTTGAGAGAGGCATCTTCCGTTTCCTGTTAACAAGCCCGGTGCCGTGTGGACCAACCCACTATCAAAGTATCTGAAGTTATGGTGGTGACACCAGCCGCGGAGCCATGTATTGATATTTTCTTATTTGTTTAGTATTTATGGCAGTTGATACTTAGAAATTTTGGTTTTTTCAACTGTTATATGAATCATGGACAGTTACTTAACACTGGACTCTGCTCAATAGTAGGTCAAGAAGGGCGTGTGCTGCTCTGCCATCACATTCTTCATTCAGAGTTTCTCATTCATATCGTTTCACAGGGGATTGCTCTGTTAACCAGCTGCTTCAGAAACTCATCATATGATGTCAAGGGTCAAATTCTTATTTTTTTGACATTGAACATAAAATCTCACTTGAATATAAAAATAGAATATTGAATGTATTTGTATGTATGAATGTCTGCCTAAATATATATATGAGGGCTTTTCTGGTTCACTCTAAGGCTCTACCTCAGGCCTTTCTCAATCCTGCTAGCTTTTCAGTGAAAATTAAAAAAAAAAAAGCAAAAGAAAATCATTATCCTCAGAGACGAGTCTCTTCTCACATATAGTAGTTTTGCACTAGCCTCCATGGGAGAAATTATAAATGAAATAAATTGCAAAGGTTTCCCAAACAGCCAGGCACAGAGAAAATAAAATAAATCAAACAAGTAACATTTCTGTGATGAAATCTGTTTTACAAACCTAGCTTGGAAACCAGGGGAATCAATCAAAAAATACTAAACTTCAGCCTCTGGTTAGAAATATTTTTTTAAAAAGCAGCTCCTTTTCCTTTGCACTTCTTGCTCCAAGCTCCCCCATCATGGGCTTGCTGGCAGTGGGACTCAGGGATAATCTCCTGGAATACCTGAGGCGTAGAAGCCAACAGGATTAAAGACCTCGTGCTCCTCAGCACGGTCATGTGATGACCTGCTGATCCCAGCAAAAGGCATCGTTTCCCAGCAAAGTTCTCACTTTGTTTGCTAATACATTATTCCTGCCCTGCTGGGATTCTCCCAAAACATAAGGAAATAATTCACAATGTTTTTTATAAAAAAATAAAACCAACAAAACAGCTCCTACTAATAACAGTGGTAGCTGAAGAAAACTGTGGATAACTCATGTGGAAATTGCCCAACAGCAAAACTCTGTCCCTTTGCTTCAAGGGACAACTTCACAGAATTTATAACTTCTAATGCCACAAATACAGCTCTCATCAGGCTAATGTATAAGAAGAAAGAGGTGGGTGGTCTGGAGGCTGCCCAGTAACATATTGAGTAAAGAATGTAGATACCGTGTTTTCAAATTGCCTCATGGGAGAAAAACAGGAGTCAAGATTTATTTTCCAGCTCCAGAGACAACTGCTTTAAGAGCTTTCTCTAAATCTATTAGTAGATTGCCTGTATTCCTCACAAAACTGCAGAGAAGATATGGGTGAAGATTTCAGTGTCTCATTAACAGTCAAAGTGCTATGGATTCTAAGGTAAAAAAAATTATATTTTTCTGAATAGTTTATAGCTTCCCTTGTAAAGTTATTTTGCTGTGAGTTGGCCCAGGAAAGGCAGCTTACACTGAAATATAAAACTGCCAAGCCAAACCATTTATTCTTGTTCTGCCCTATGTTCACACTTAATCTGACCACATATTATGTTTACTTTCTCTTAAAAAAATAGATAGCTTACTCCCACATTGTTGTTTTTTTCTCATTCTTAGGTTTACTGTGCTTATTTAAGTGATCAGATTCTTTTGGGTCTTTTTTTAAACAACCATTTACTATAAAGCATACAATCAAACAAGGAATCTGAAGAGCTGACGATTGTTGCTGTGTCCAAATTTTAATTTTTACTTCCTCTCCAATTGCCAGAGGAAAGCAATCATGTGCTAGGCAGAAGATGAAAGTTTATAATAAATGCCTGTATTTTCAAACCTGTAGGGGGTGGGGAAAAAAGTCACTTGGCTTTCACTCAGAACATGTGATAATCAGATTAACCCTGAAATATATTTTGTGTGTAAATGCATCCAGGCTAGGAATGGGGAAGGACATTGGAGGGTGCATTGTAGCAGAAGCCAGCAGTGAAGCGTTCCTGGTGGAGGGGAGGAATTTCTTTCACAGCCAAGACTTTGGAGGGGTCAGAGAGACCACTGCACGCACTGAAGTGTAACACCTATGCTCTCCTGCTGCTCTGTGAGGATGTCGCTGTTTGCCATGGGTTTTCTGCTAGTCATCCTTCAACCGTCCACTGGCCAGTTTCCCAGAGCCTGTGCAAACACACAGAGCTTGCTGAGAAAGGAGTGCTGTCCCCCCTGGGATGGAGATGGGTCCCCTTGTGGGGAGCTTTCCAGCCGAGGGTCCTGCCAGAACATCCTGCTCTCTCAAGCTCCGCTGGGACCACAATTCCCTTTCTCAGGAGTGGATGACAGAGAGGACTGGCCCTCTATATTTTACAACCGGACATGTAGATGCGAAGGCAACTTCATGGGATTCAACTGTGGGGAGTGCAAGTTTGGTTTCTCAGGACCCAACTGCACTGAAAGGCGACTGAGAACAAGAAGAAACATCTTCCAGCTCACCACAAGTGAGAAGGACAAGTTTCTTGCCTACCTTAACTTGGCAAAGAACACCCCTAGCCAGGAGTATGTTATTGCTACTGGCACGTATACTCAGATGAACAATGGCTCCAACCCCATGTTCAGAAACATCAATGTGTATGATCTCTTTGTGTGGATGCATTATTATGCCTCTCGAGACACACTCTTAGGTGGATCCAATGTGTGGAGGGACATTGATTTTGCTCATGAAGCTCCTGGTTTTCTGCCTTGGCATCGGGTCTTTCTACTGATGTGGGAACGTGAGATCCAGAAGATAACAGGTGATGAGAACTTCACCATCCCCTACTGGGACTGGAGAGATGCTGAGGACTGTGTGGTCTGCACTGATGAATACATGGGTGGCAGACATCCCACCAACCCCAATTTACTCAGCCCAGCATCATTTTTCTCCTCATGGCAGGTAAGAACAGGCCAAGGGGAAAGGGAAGGGAAAGGCTGATTTTGCCAGAATTATCCTACCAAGTGAGGTGCACAAGCTGGGACCTTAATTATGCTGCATTCCCTTAGACATTGCTGGAGAGAAAGTAAGCACTACCAGAGAGCAAACCAGATTTTATGTGGACTTAATCTTCATTTAGAGCTGTTTGTTTGTCTCTCTGCCTCTTTCTGACTGTAGGATTTAGGCTGCTTAATTAAGAAACTAAATTTAAGGTGGAACTTATGTCTTTGTGTCCAGACATGGCCTTTAGCAGACTAAACAGGCTTAGGTCTGTTGAAGCAATCAGGTGAGAAAAATTAGGATTTATGTACACAAATTGCTAGCACACAACCAAATTGCAAGACAATTGGTTACTGAATGATGGAAATAGAGACAAAAAGTTTTCAGAGATTCTACCCCTCTCCCAGTGCCTTCCTCTCTCCAAGAGTCAAAAACTGTCTAATGAAGCTTTTCTGCTTTCAAATGAAAAAACAAAAAACAAAACAAACAAACAAATAAAATAAATCTTTAGATTTCAGAAGAAGCAGCTGTGTAATTCACATCAGTGGTTCAAAAGATATACAAGAAGTAATCTCTGTTGGTCAAAGGAACTAAG
Source organism: Limnodromus scolopaceus (assembly GCA_028565335.1). Classification (NCBI taxonomy): domain Eukaryota; kingdom Metazoa; phylum Chordata; class Aves; order Charadriiformes; family Scolopacidae; genus Limnodromus; species Limnodromus scolopaceus. The sequence goes on from JAOXNO010000001.1 coordinate 210,467,283, forward strand.
AAGTAAAGTCAACACCTATTCCTGCCACTTAAAAGCACTGCAAATTAAACCAAGGTAAATTTTCATATTTACATAGCTGATGTGTTCTCATATAGCTGAACTATACTGTGCTGTTCTAACACTGAGAGTCTCTAGGTTTTTTTGTCTCTTGCTCATTACTGCCACATCGCCTAAAATACAGTGACAAAGGTCTATTGGCTTCCATAGACACACTCCATCATAACAATAGCAAGAGTCCCTTCTGGCACTGAAGTCTATGATTATGTTGGTGTAAATCTATCTTTGTTCTATTTATTTCTGTAGCAACAGCCCAAATGAAGGTTGGGCATTTTTAGTGATTTAATGGAAAGTGAAAGAGATACAAGCTCCATCAGCTCTCTGGTATTCTGGCGTTACAAAACAGCAACTAACTGGGCTGTTTATGCTGTATTTAGTCTTCATTTGTGTCCTCTGAACAATATAGACTTTGTATGGACTGTAAATTCAAACATTCCCATATACTTTAACGGGCCTATTTTACGACATTCTCCCCCAAACAGGTACCTTTCAGGGATCATTTCCAGGAGAATGTTTGCATACAGCCACCTTGTTTGGGAGGCTAAGATGGTTTCAGTGGCATAGACATAGACATAGATCGTTTCACACTGTTTGGCCTCACTGCCATAACACAGATAAAGCTACAAGCATGCGTGTTCATCCCGTTTCCCAAGAGTCTGCTCATTTCTAGCAGCATGAATCTGGATGAACTCTCCTAACTTAATTAGATTGCATTACCAGAATGAAGTCGATCTGATGCTGTTCTGCACTGCACTGAATAAAGACTTATGTGAAAACAGTAGAAGTGTTAAAGTGCATTAAGTGAAACTAAAATTGCACTGGTTTCATGGGTCAAGTGGAGCTAGCAATACAGTGTACTGGATGAGATAACCAAGGTAGTAGGAGGCAGGTAGCATAAAGGAATCAGCAAGTGGCTAGCAGAATTTTCTAAAAGACCTGGAGGGGTCAGATAGTTATGTTTAACTCATTTTTTCTAAGGTACTATTAATCATATCCAAATTCTTAGACTTGATCTATCCCAGTCAGTTTTATAACTTCTAATTTAAGGTCAGGTCCCACAAATATATTCTGAAAATATAAACAATTCTTTAAGAAGCAAGTTGCTTTAACAGATATGTTTTGTATAACTTTAACAGGATTGACAGTAACAATTGTGCTATGTTTAAAATACATTATCAGCATATTTATGTAAAAGCACCGAAGTCCTTTGCTGAAGTTTTCCAAGTAATTTGTGAAAATGAGTGCTTAACAGTTATATTTTTCAGCCACTTCTGGAAATGCTACACTGTTATCAAAATTTCTAAAACAGGGCTTCAATAGCTTGACCTTCAAAGGGAATTATTCCCCTTTAACATCTTCTATCTATGTATATCTCCGCTGCCTTATCTAGAGAAGGAATGAAAGAGATTGAACAGATCTACATTTTCAATCAGTGAGCTTGGGGTGAAGATACAACACAAACTGGTATTTCTTTATTAGCTTTAAATACAAATTTAAACAATTTCTTATGATGGAATAACTTGGTGAATGCTGTTACTTCAAGTAGCACAAAGTAAGAGATCAGAATCTCACTCCATAAAATCAAAAATAGCCTTAGCTTGAACCAGAAAACAGCCACAGATCTGCTGCAGAATATGCTGATTATCCAAGCTCTGTAGCTAAACAGCAAGAGAGAAGAGGAAACAAAAAAAAAGAAAAAAAAAAAAAAGAGGAGGATCCAGAAATGTGATGGAATTTTTAGGTTTTTAATAAGCATTCAAAATAAAAAGAGGGCAAGAGAAACCTTTTGAGTAACACATCTATAATATGGTGTCCTTTTTAGAATGTTAAGTCTCTTCCCAAAGCATAACAAAACAATGCCTGCTATGTTAGGAAATAGTTATAGATTTATTGAAAAAAGGGGAAAGTGCCTATTTGCAGAACAGCATCTCTCCCTTTTTTTTTTAATCCCTAAAGAAAGGAGAAAATACTTTATTCCATTGAGAAGTTGCCATGGCAACATGGCTACCCATGAATACATGCTGAAATTCTTGCTTTCGCCTTACTTTTTCTTCAACATGCTGCTGTTACCACTGAGCTGAGTGAATTATCTGTCCACATTTTTCTCATGTTTATCATCTAAGTGAAACTTTTGATTCCTGACTCTGTTTTTACCAGCAAGACTATCGGGAATTTTTAGTGTTTTTGTTTGTTTGCTTGGCTCATGTTTTAGGGTAGGTGGAAAGGATTTTCTCATGCTTTCAGTTACTTGTTTGTGATGATTCAAGTGTTGCATTCAGAATTAGGACTGCATGACACCTACTAATGCTTTACTAAATTTCACAATTCCATGCCAACTTAATGGAAGGTTATGTGGGAAATGGAGATCTTCCATGGCATTTTGAGAGTTTTTTGTTTTAGTGCCCACTTCTGTAATTATTCCAGATAATGGTTTTGCTAAAAAGATAATTATTATGTCTCACTTAAATAGTTGTGGGTGCAATTCTGCTTTCCTCTGCACCGGGTCTAATTTGGAAAAATAACTGAAGTCAGTGGAGCCACAAATGCATAAAACGCTTTCTGCAAATAAAAGCAGAATCTTTCTGCTGGTAGTTAACATCAGAGTTTGGGGATCCCCACAGTGTGCTAGGCAGACAATGAAGAAATAAAGCAGGAGAATTTAAGTGCTGGTTTAGGTTTGCTATTGTGGCAAGCAGGGTTTACCACCAACTTCAGCTCCCTGTATCTTGTCTTTCCCACAAGAAAATTTGCTTGAGAGAAGTAATTGCATAACGTGGAGAGCTGTCTGTTCTCAGATGTGCTGGTGTAAGCCTGCAGCCAATTCTTTGTTGCAAGCACCGAGAATTTCCCTTAGCACTTCATTCTGTATCACCCTGCAGAACCACTTACACAAATGCAAAGCTACTACAAAAGGGAAAGAAGTTACACAAATAGAAAATGGACTTAATGCTCCTGAACTAATAATGACAGCACTTTAGATCCATTACTTGAAAATATGACTTCATAGGAAATACAAAATTCAGCTTTTCAGACACAGTTATTTAATTCTAAGCACAGTTTATCAGGGAGAGGTATTGCTAGATGAATAGTCTGAGAGGAACATCTGAAGCACTATTTTATGTCCATCTTGAAGAACTGCAGGAAATTTTCAAAAATACAAACATCAGAAACCAACAATTATTGATTCTTAAATCAGCCAAAGTCTTATGTCCATCTGCTTGTGGACTGTGGACACCAAAGCATCTCATGAACTCAATGACTTCATTTTTATTGCAACTTAATAGGTTTCGGTGCCAGCTACAGGCTGGTAAATTAAAAAACCAACAGCCTCTGCAGAAGAAGAGTTTATCAAGATTGGTCCCCTGATGATAAGCTTACATGGATCACAAATTTGAAACATTTCCTATTACAAAGAGATAAGTGTCCACGTGCCACACCTCTGTACCCCAGCCTGAGGGAATTGGGACCCGTGCAGAGCGAGAACAGCCACTTGAGTATCCTCAGCCTCTTTATGTCACTGTAATCTCATAGTAACTCCCCTTCTTCCATGGGATCATGAGTGGCTGACAGCAGAGCTTGGCCTGAGGTCGCTTGGCTGTTCTCTAGCATGTAGCCATGCTTGCTCAGGAGTCGTGTAGCGTAAAAGATAAACATCTTCAAAGGTGTATAAATTAATAGATAATGAATTTCCTAAAAAAATGGTTTTGTTAATAATTCACCAGAGAAAGAAACCTACCCATGGAGAGTTGCGTCTCCATGTATTTGGGGTAGACATGGAGACAGCAACACTAAGGTTACAGCTTGGAGACAGCCAGAGAACAGGGAATCGCAGTCTGCCAAACCAGAAAGTGTTAATGAATACTTCAGCAGTAATGGATAACCGAGTTTCCTACTCCACCCCAGCACAATTTTGAGGTGATGAGAGGGGTGTAAGCTACCCCTGAGTTCTGGGCTGCCTCTGAGCAGAGAGATGGAACTCAGCCAGTTTTTACTGAAGGCTGAGAAAATACCTTGAAGGCTCTGGGTTTGTTTCAGTGCTGTCAATTCATGTTTGTCTCATCTCCTTTTAGCCTGAGTTTCACAGCTCCTCCAGTTAATGCATGTGCTGTGGGGGTCAGAAAGATGATTAATGACCTTATCCTTGCACAAAGATGTTTCTTAGAATTTCTTTGAAGCTTTGGTTTTTGTTTTCCGAATTTTCATATTATTTTTTTTTTTTCATTCAGTCCTCTGTCTGTTTTACCTTTCCATTCCTGCTAATATTCAGGAGTACATCAAGAACCAAATATAAATGTATGCAGCCTTTTAAAAATTTTTTGATCTGCTATAGATACAGCACCTTTTAAAGTTCTACTTATAAAAGCAAGCTCCCAAAGTACACTTTGTTCTGCTGCAGGTTATTTGGGGATTTCCTTGCATTTTCCCAGTTTGGTGAGTAAATGGCTCCTGGATGCCACTTACTAGGATTAGATTATGCCAAGCCCTAATGCAGCCAAAAAAGGAAAAATTAAACCTCTTTACAATTGCCAAATATTTTAAATCCAGCACGAGGGCAGCACTTTAATGCCATTCTCAAGGAAGAATGTGAGAATAAGTGGAGAAAGACAGAGAAAGACAGGGAAAGGCGATGAATCAGTGCAAAATCTCTTTTGGCCACATAGTGGGAGCCAACGCTCCAGTTCAGGAGTCTAGACTTCATGTGGGACAAACGGAGATATGAGGATGCATCAAGGAGGGCCATGAAGTGCCCACATCACACCCTTGGAGAGATGGGATGGGCGCCACAGATAAGCAAGTCTGGTGGTTGCTCTGGCTGTAGTCTGAAGTGGGTTTTTTAGGCTGTATTAATCTGGAGCACTATGAAAAACATGCTGATATAGTTTCTGGCCAGGGACAGAAGTCCTGCTCGGTGGGCTCAGAAAAAAAGCAGAGGAAGGGACCCGCTCCAAAGGAAGCAGAGGTGCAGATTAACCCTTTGAGGTTCTGTACTTCCCCAGCAAACTAATGAACTTCAGGTCACTTTGTAAGTGAGCGGCTATTTCAATACAATCGAAAATTACCCTTTTCCAAGTGTTGAGGCATATGTTACCTGGATTGCATGTCCCTGTGAGTACAGATCTGATAAATCCAAAGCAATTAAAAAGAATTTGTCACTAAAACTCCTAAAGCTTTTAATTTAAAAATAGCAAAGGACTGAACACTGCTGAAGACTCCTATAATGTAATTCACTTTATTTAGGCACAGGGGCTAGTCTGTGCAGGCAGTTGCACGCTAAAAGACAAAAGGGTTTCCCGTTTCTGAAAAAGTGTGAGACAGCAGCAACGCTTCCACACATTTACAGTCTGTTCTCTAAGAAACGATACAGAGATTTGTGCTAAAGATCTCAACTGCAGTACATGGTGGGATTTTTTTGCTGGGTGCTACAAGACCCAGGAGCAATGCTGCGTATTCTGGAGTGCCATCTACTGGCATTTGCTCTTCTAACTACTTATATAAGCTTTTCCTCTGAATATCTTCCTAGCAATTTCCCTGGAGGCGGTGAATTCATGCATGCAGGAAAGCAGGCATCGGGTGCAGTTTGAGTATGAAGCTTTGTCCAGGGTGAACTGAGAAATTTGCTCAGGACTGTCCTGAAAGGCAAAAAATAAAAAATATCCTGTATTAAAACAGCATGTTTCTAGTAGAAATTCCTCCCACTGAATGAAAAGAAGGCAATGACATGACCCATTTTGTGTGTGCTTTATGCAGATTACATCCAGAAAGAACCATTTAACCGGTCTATATTCTGTTACCACTTACATATCACATGATTGATAAAACAGCAAATTATAGCTTCAGGATAGACCCATAATCTATATTGCCTAAGTTACACCTTTCTGGAAAAGCATCCTGCCTTATGGCCAGACTTTCATTTTTAGTTCAGAACAAATAACAGAAGGTCACAGAGAAACATTTTCATTCTTGCCCCTTATGTTGGCATTTCTTGACCACGAGTTACCAGGTGCCTTATAGCATCTGGCTTTTGTTTAGAATGAATTTAGTTATTCAGACAGGGCTACACTGAGACATAAATGGAAAAAAACCCCATTCTAACCGTTTATAAGCCTCATACCGTTAACAGCTGCATGAAATCTCACTGAAATGGGTAAACAGAACTAAGGGGAAATCTTCCTTTGTTAGACAGATTTGACCACTCATTTGAAGATTCCCTGTCTGAATATCTGAAAAGTTGGTCTTGAAGGCAACATGTTATTCCTATTTAGGACTCAACAGGGATATATCCCCAGGGCAGTGGGGAGAGGACAAAAATATAGAAGATGGCAGGGCAGAGAAGGTAGAAGAAGACATGGACCTAGTTAAGAACCATAAGAAACAGAGCCGAACAGAAAATCCACACGTATGTAGTTTCTGAGCCAGGTACCAACTGGGAAATAGGCTGAGCTCCATCAGCCAAGATGCACTTGGTTTTTTCACTAATGCACTTCTAGGAACATAGGGCTGTGCATTTTTATAAACAAAGAAATTACTAGAGCATCTCCCTCAGCCTGAATCATCCCCCTATTTTCCTTCTGACAGGGATAAACTCCCTCAGTAACACAAAACAATCATAGAAACAGCACAGTAGCTACGTTTTGTTTTTATAACTATAGGTTGCTCCCTGTCATTACCTCTCCATTCTTGGTGGGCATTCTTAAAAAAAGATTTCTTAGAGGCACAGTCCTGACCCGAACTCCTCTTAGAGGCACAATCTTGTTTAAATTACGGAAAGTGTTAACAAATAAAAATGGCTGTTAAAACATTGAAGCACAAGTAGATTGCCACTCTAAGTATTGAGAGAGATCAGTTCAAACTTGAAAATTGAACCAGACCCTGTTAATTTTAACAAATCAATATGTCCACTTATTTAATTAAATATGTTCTCTATGCCTATTTCTAAGCATGAACACTTAGTAAATTGTACACAACTTAACAGAATACTTAAAAGGTGGATATTTCTACACATTTCTAAGATCAGGCTTTTATCTCTGACAGGAGCTGGGAAGAGAATATTTCTTAGCGTTCCTCTTGCCATATACCATCTATTGTTCCTGTGTCATTAAATCCACGCCCCCCCACCAAAAACAAAAACAAAAACAAATAAAAAAACCCCAAATGCACAATCTTGACCCACTTGGTGAGCTTCTGGGGGGAATGTGTACATGGAACTCTCTGCTGGACTACCACCTTCAGCCCCCAAGGGCATCTTAGTAGTTTTAATAGACTAGGGTAGTTTTCAGACAATAGAGAAGTCTCTAAGGACGAATTTCTCTGATAAGCTTTCTTATCTCTTAAAAAAAAAAAAAAAGAGAATAAATTTTTCATTATATTCATATTCATAGGAAACTTATCATTTAAGAACTCCAGATTCTTAAAAAATCTAGGTTATATCACCAGCTCTATCATACATTTTCTGTGAATTTGTGGTCAAATCACTTAGAAAAGATTCATCTCATCTCAATCCACTCTTTCAGAAGTTAGTTAGGCAGCAAAGCAACTTGCCTTTGGCTCTGTCTTTAGTCACTTCAGAGGCACATTCATGCCTTCAGGGTGTGATTCACCCCATCCTAATGCAGAAGCAGAGCATTAAGTTGAACACTCTTAATTTTGCTTCCCTTGCTAACTGCAGTCCAGAGACAGTTTCTGCATTGATTTTTTACAAATTTTATTTCATTGCCTTAGTCAATGGAGAGAGTCAGGCACCTCTAGAGATAAGTACATCTCACCTACCAGACATCTGGCTTAGAAGGGCTGAATCACGCTCTGGAGATGCCTCTCTCTATTGACTGTAGAGATTGTCCTATAAAGTGTTGCTTCAGTCTGGCAATTTGTACACAGCTAGTGCTGGCAAAATGAATCTCCCACTCATTTCTTTCACTAACAGAGAATCTCGTGGTTTTCCATCCCATTCACAGCGGATATGATTGCTTTCACTCACCTTCCCGTTCCTTGTTTCGGTCCGTGAAATAGAAGTACACCTCCAGGGTGAAAGAAGTCTGGAGGTTTCAATCTTATGTGTTTTCTCCCCTATGATGTCTCACTCAGTAATGAGACCTGTTTTTTCTCCACACAAAGTTCTCATTAGCCACATCGATTACCTGCTAACCACAGAGTCCTATATTTTGAAGCAATCTCTGTGTTTTGGAGTTTTATTTGTTTTGGTGAGTTTTTAAAAAAAAAAAAAAGTAAAACAATAGACAGCAGCTTTGGTTCAGAGCCTCAGCCTTGCCTGTAAGGGATACAAAACAACTTCTGGGAGTTTTGAGCCATTGTTCCTCTGTTTCATTTTCATAGAATTCATTCATCAGCTGTGTCACTATGCATATCCACCAGACCCTCTTGCCTGATCTTCTGCCTGTCCTTGTGTCGTTATATTTTTCTCCACCGTCCGTTCTGACTTTATGTCAGGCAGGTTCCTGAATATAAAGTGGAAATATGAGTTAGTACTCGTACTAACTCCCTGTAGGTTTATTGTACCAGCATATGAAAAAAATCCTCTCTCTTATTCCAATCACTGGCCAAGCAGGGGATGCAGTGAGAACTACTATACAAGCTCATAGTCATCAGAGGACACACATCCTTCTGTAACAAATAAAATACTCTGGCTTAAAAAGATATTGAGCAGCACCTTAGTGACACTGACAGTCTGTGTGGGCAATTCCAATCCATGGAAAACGTGGAGGACTTTGACTTGGCCAAATCAGCTATGATTTGAAGTTGCATTGAGCTACTTTGCTCTTCCAGAAGTCTCAAATGGACTGGTATCTTCCACAGATCATCTGACAAATAGTTACTTGTTCTGTCATAGTTACGGGACTTTGGTTGTGAACCCAGAACATTTATATAAATGATGCTGGATTCTGACAGTATTTAATATCTGCATTCATCTCTCTATTTAAGGTCCTTTCCCAATACCCATTACTATGGTATTTCAGCTGGAGATATATGTTCATCCCCACAGCAATGTCTTTTCCCATTTTGTACATATAGCACCATCAACACATAGTGAAACTAAATGTCCATTTGGTCTGACAAAGCACAGACAGATATTTTCAGAATAAAAAATATTTTTTTTCATATTCTAAGGCAAAAATTCCACCTCTTACTGCGTGGGGAGGAAAATCTATGATTATGGCTTTGTTCAGTAGCCTGCTGCAGCCAAAAATCCTCCATTTAGTGACTGCAGCAGCAGATTTAACTCTATTTGTGTCCTGCTGCATTGGTATAAACACTGATTTTAGCCTCAGTGACTTTTCAAGGACATAAATGAGAATTGATGCCTTAGTCTACATGAGTAGTTTCAGATACAGACTACTGTATTATTTCCAAAAGTGCACTGTAGTAGAGGGGTGTCTTCCATGAAATAACCCAGTATATATTAAAATCACAAACAGAAAGTTTAAAAATTAATATATATTCTTGCAACATACTTTTAACATTGTACATTTTCTTTGCTTCTTTAAAAAAATTATTAATCAAAGTACCTCTTTTGTTTGCTTTTATTATTTACAATTGCAACTCTGCTAATAGAAAGTGTTTTATACAGGTAATTTGTACTCGGTCTGAAGAGTACAACAGCCAACAGGCTTTATGCAATGCCACAAGTGAGGGGCCTATACTGCGCAATCCTGGGAACAACGATAAGTCAAGGACCCCAAGGCTCCCATCCTCAGCTGAAGTTGAATTTTGTCTGTCACTGACACAGTATGAGTCTGGATCCATGGACAAAATGGCCAATTACAGTTTCCGAAACACTTTGGAAGGTAACATGTTTATTTTATTATGCCATTGCCATCTGTAAATTGATTTTTCTCTGGGGTTAAAGTCTTTAAACTCTGGGCAGTTTGAGCTGATTCCATGAAGCACTACTCAAAAAGAAAGGAAAAAAAAACAAAAAAGAAAGGAAAATAAAAAGAAAATGCTTTCTTCTGGAATAGCAAGAGATAGAAAGAACCACACTAAAGGCATTTGATAAGAAAACAGAAACTATAGACTAGATCAGATCCTAAATCCGCTAGGAGATATTGTCTCCTGATACTGTCAACACCAGACAAAGCAAAGGCATGTAGCACTGCATGAAAGGACATTGTCTAATAATCTACTTAAACATGACCATAACAGTGTCCATGTGGGTTGCAAGTTTGTCTTCCAGAGGCAAGGATGGACAAAAAGAGTGAGAAAGGATGCTGCCAGTTGGCATGTTATGTCTACACCCTGTCACCATGAACTCCATAGCAGAATTCTCACCAAAATCTAAGGATTAAGTTATACCTCAAAAACGACCCTTAGTAGCATTTCCAAAAGAACTTAGTTATTTGTCTTCATTTTCTAACTATCCAACGTGTTCTGAATGTTCCTAATTTGCTAGTAAACTACGGTTCTATGCTAAAGGGAATAGTTGCTCTTAATTAGCTGTCCATGCAATGTCTTTTGAATCTTACTAAATTGCTAATAAACAATGATAGCACATTACATATTTATCAATAAAAATTGTTACAGTATCATATATCAGCTGAATCAAATAAAACCTACTTTTCATGTCCCAGAGATTTTTGCTTGCAAGGAATTCTGCAAGGGCCAAAACCATGTGATATAGGAGCATTTATATAAATGTTAGTGTGAGGACAAGAAAGCAAAGCTTTTAATACGTTCTACTCTTAATGTAGTGTGCAACAGGGGAAGGAAAAAAAAAAAAAAAAGAAAGTGAACTAGTTTCTGCTCTAAAACCAGTCAAAAAAGTGGAATTTATCTGCTGAAGCCAACGGAGAATTCAGACATTAATTGACTCCAGCTCTGGACATAGCTGTGCTTTCTACCTTTGATAAAGGGAACCACATGAAGTTTGGGAAAGAAAAAGGTGACATTATTGAGTAGAGGTTTGTTCACATTTTTGTCCATTAAATATATGGGTAGATGCAAAGAGTGGAATAGGAGGAGTAGAGAAAAGGGAATTAAAGCAAACAGGACATGAAATAATGAGGGTCTACCACCATGCTGCTAGTATTGTAAACAAAAGCAAAGGCACAGTCTATGGAAGTTATGCAGAGTCACATAGAGTCACAGACCACTCACAAAGCCTAGAATTCAGGATTGTGACTGCTCATTAAATAACAACAATTCATGAGTACCTGCAGAAAAAGGACAAAACCTGCTTTTTGTTAATGTTAAGTCTAAGCTGACAGGTAAACAGTCATAGATCAAGTATACCCCTTTGATATAAATGCAGACATTTTCCTACTGAAAATGACAGTAGCTATTTGAAAAAAGGCAATAACATAGATATTCAACAGAATTGCACAATGATCAGGACAGCACTTACAGTTCCCAAAGTCCCTGGAAGAATTTATTTTAACTCTAAAATCAGAATCAGTGTTTTCTCTGATTAAGGTATCAAACCCTTTCTCTACTGCTGTCTGTTTGTCACATTAACATCACGGCTAGCAAGCACTGTCATAGCTGCTCTTTGTTAATATCATAGTGTCATCTGCCAATCTCACTGAAGAGGGCCATGCTTTAATCTGAATAATGGCAATGTCACTGCATCTGAAGAGGGCTCTTCTGGATCAAATTTTCCTCTAACTGAGTTCTTTTGTTCTGTCTAACAACTCTTCAGAAGCTGAAGAGTGTTCATCATTCTCCTAATTGAAGTTATGGAACTCCAGGTCACCACTGTGGTCATTTGGAGCCCTCCAAATGCCACATAAGTCATGTCATGGTTGCCACCAATAGGCTCTAGTGGAGTTCACGTGATTTAGATGAATCTTCTAATAAACTGGGGGAAAATCTACATGTTCTTGAAGAAGTATGCAAGTTAGATATGATACAGAAGCCATACAACTTAGGTAGCTAACAAAGCAGCATATATTATCTTGATCATAGTGCTGCATGGCTTCTGGATGCTTCCAGTTAGCTCAACACAGGGGCAGAGTGTGCCTATCTTATCAGCGCCCTCCTTGACACGCACTGTAGCCCTTTCAGAACATCCTAGGATGCTCTCATATGGCATTTGAGAAAGGAAGAAAAGAGACTGAGCAGCTCCTTTTCTCCTATCAGTGAAGGTGGACTTTTGCAAGTCCTGTGATCCATGGCGAGGGAGGGGGAAGCTGAAGCTGAAACACAGTAAAGAAAAGCTCAGTTGGCTAAAAAAGCTCCGAAGACGTGAAACCATAAAAACAAACAAAAATCTAACATTAGATCCTTTCTATACTAGGGGAAATCCTGTTAAGAAAGTGACTGTGTTTGTTCATAATCCAACTCGCAGTGCAATTACCAGAGCCCACATTGCTGTCTAACTTTCATAGCCTTGCTAAAGGAAACCTACAGTGCCCAAACACTGGTATGTCAGAGACTAAAGGTCAATAGAGTGATGTTACCTTTCTTTCCACAAGAATATGTCATTAGAGCCCGAGATCACTGAAGTGAAACTGTGTCCACAGCGTTCAATGATAAGGGGCTCTTTTAGTGATGAGTTTCTCTGAATGTGAGCCAGATGTGGCTCAGCAGGCATTTATCTATACTGCTATGGAGATGGAGCTTATTCCGTCAGACACAGTGTTATTCTGAGACAGCTTTTTTCTCTTTTTTTTTTTTTTTTTGAGGATATTTTATTTTTTAACCTGAATTATTTCAACACTCAACTTTACACCACAGGACCACAAATGGTCCTGTCAACCAATCAAATGGTTGGTCCCTTCCAACCCAAACCATTCTATAAATCTACAACTCTATGCTGCCTCCTCAGACTAAGAGATGGTTGAAAGACTTAGAATTTCTTCCTCTTTATGAGCAAATTCCCCATTGGAAATTATTTTATTCATGGCAACTTCAAATGAAAATCAATGTCTTCTAACTTTTGCAGAAAGTGACAAAAGGCATTTAAAAAAAAATCTAAAACTCTATACCACTTTCATTATCCATGTATTAACTCATGACACATGTTATCAAGTCAAGCCATGTCATAGCATTCCGTTGTCTGTCAGAATTCTGTATTGTTACTGCTGTTCTGTCGTGAAATAATGGAATAAAACATCAAAGACTTCAAAATGTAATTTCAATTTGATAGGACATTTTCCTTTTTTTTTTTTTTCCTGAGAGATTTCAATTTGGAAAACTTTTCTCACTATTTTCACTGTGATCCATATAGCTAATGAAAAATGGTTTCTCAAAATTATATTTGCCAACAGAAAACTTCTAATTAAAAAAGCTTTAGCCTACAGCCCACATTCCTCAACCAGCTCAAACTCTCAGTCTCTAGGTAAATTTATGCTGCACATTGAGAAAGTGTTGTCAAGATGCAGAGGATCATTACCAGAGAACTAGAAAGACTGTTGAACCCAGACCACAGTGAAGGTCTACAAGAGCTGTTTTAAGAAAAAAAAAAAAAAAGATAGTGACATGATCTAAATTAGATAATCACAAACTTTCATTTGCTACAACCCCTTGAGCCAAATTCTGCAGATCTTGCAGCTACCTCACTCTAGAGAGATCAGAGTAATAATATTGCTTGTGAAAATATGTAAAATTTAACCCTGAAAAAAATCCTGTGAGATTGCCAATGGCAGAAATACTCCACAAACATAAGCCAGAAGAACATCACTAACTTCAAAGACCAGAAAGGGTATGGCCCTAAAATTCTTATACCTTACATCTTTCTTCCTATTTTAACATAAATGCACCTATCTTACTTGAAGTACTCTAAAATGTGAAATCCTTATTAAAAAAAATCATCCTCAGGCAGAGTGGAACTAAGTATGTCAGCCATTTGGACTCAGATATAGAATCATAGACTCTTTTAGGTTGGAAAAAGCCTTAAGGTCACCAAGTCCAACCATCAGCCTAACACTGCCAAGCCCACCACTAATCCATGACCCTCAGCACCACATCTACATGTCTTTTGACATTCAGGTAGTTGTAGAGAGTGATAAGGTCTCCCCTCAGCCTCCTTTTCTCCAGGCTGAACAACCCCAGCTCCCTCAGCTGCTCCTCATAAGACTTGTTCTCCAGAACCCTCACCAGCTTCATTGTCTTTCTGTGGACTTGTTCCAGCACCTCAGTGTCTTTCTTGTAGTGAGGGACCCAAAACTGGACACAGTGCTTGAGGTAAGTTCTCATCAGTGCCGAGTACAGGGGGATGATCACTTCCCTAGTCCTGCTGTTGTTGTGACCTAAGTGCAAGACCCAGAACTTGGCCTTGTTAAACCCCACACCATTGGCTTCAGCCCATTGATCAGTTCTGTCCAGATCTCTCTGTAGAGCCATCCTACCCTCAAGCAGATCAACATTCCTGCCTAACTTGGTATTGTCTGTAAACTTACTGAGGGTGCACTCGATCCCCTTGTCCAGGTTGTTGATAAAGATACTAAAGAGAACCGGCCCCCGTACTGAGCCCTGGGGAACACCACTTGTGACCAACTGGATTTAACTACACTCACTAAAACTCTTTGGGCTTGGCCGTCCAGCTATGCTACATTTTCCTATACTGGCCAGATAATTTAACAGCCCACTGCTGTCAGGGACAGCCCTACTTCTCCATGCAACCTCTCTGTCCAGTGGTCAGTTGCTCTCCCTCTTTTTTTGATGCCAACACTGGTTCTCATCATATCCTTGCATGAGATACTGTATCTCAGTTGCCTGGGAAAAAAATTGAGATCCTAAACTCCAGTGTAGTTTTCTGACAGATTAGCTCACAGAAGGACTGACAAGAGCTGCAGTTAACACACAGGAAGGCACAGCATGGGGCAAGGCAGGTGGGGAAAGTGGTCTTCCTCTAGCTTGCGTCAGGGAGTTCTTATTTCAGCTCACTGTGCTCATAAATCTGCAGCCTCACCTGCAGAGGTGATTTCACGGCAGCCACTGCAACAAAGTTTCCTGCAATCTGAAAAAATTCTCATGTTTTCACATATTCTTTTTAACTGACTCTACCCCATTTCATAGTATGTCTTCTTGATCAGATGATTTTGCTGAAGTCTTTTAAAAGGTCTGAGAGAAAAGAAGACCTAGGCGAATAAAATTAAGCGAGACCACACAATGGTTTGGGTTTTTTTCCTTCTAACTTTACAATTTATATGGAGTTTTCAGAACAAGAAATCAGATATTAGAGCTTCTCATGCACATGGTTAAACATGATGTCAGTTTTGACACTGATGGAATGTACCCAAATTAAGTTGGAACTGGAGGGTGAGGCTTCTAAAGCTCTCCCACTTACAAAGCTTTTGATTATTAAGATAAATTACTTGTGTACAGATGTTCCATGAAAAGGCGTCCAGACCCAAAATAAGCATTCTGTATATTTTTTATAATGACTAGATCAAGTGTTCACAAACATTAAGAATTATTAAGTATCCCAAGTCTGATATAAAGCATCTAGCCTTCTGTCTAAACTCTACATAAAGTCTATCTTCCCCTAAATATATTTATAATGCAGCTGAATGTAAGTGGGACTGTTGCTTCAGAATGATATACAGATAGATCATTTTCAGTTAATATTCACAGAAATATCCTAGTATTACTACATCAACTGATGCCAATGATCACCCACTGTGGTCATCAGCAAAGAAGGCCAAAATTGTTGCCATCAGTTCCTGTGAGTTCTAGCCAAATGTACATCATTCTTCATAGCACATTTAGTAATATTTTATTCTGCTGTTTCTTCTAGTAAAATGTAGGTAACACATGATTTGCCATTAGGCAAATTTCTGTGGGCAAGATTTTCCCTTGGAGAACTTCTGCCCATTGCTGTTTATGTTGCCATGCAGTGTCTTCAATAGTCCTGGTCCACGCTTGATGTACTTAAAAACTGCAGTTATCTATAGGCATCAACATGTTTCTTTTTCTCTCCTAAGTCCAGACTCACTCCATCTTGAAGTCCCACAATTTTCATCATAGGCCAACTGTACCTCCTCCATCCATCCTGATTATATTTTCTTCTCTGACTTCCCTTAAATTTCTCAAAATCTTTGTTACAATCAGAAAGATGGATGGTTATTACGGTATATGGGTTCCTAGGTGCCACAGCTATGATTTGATCCTTATAATTATCAATGTTTTTATGCCAGAACCTTTTCCCTTGGTTGAAGAGGTTAGCAGGCAAGGCAAAGCCCAATGAGCGAATTCAGAGCCACAGAGAGATGCAATCATTTCACACAAAAGATTAGAGTACCAGTAGGGTATAAATATCAGGTTTCCGAGTTCACAGAGTATGGCATGAGGCATCTCTAGGCATGTCTCAATACTTCATGTGACTCAAAAAGGAGCAAAACAGTTCATGCTGGGGACCCAATATCCATGTTATACCTGAGGATTTTGACAGGGAAGAGTTTCTTTTAGACTAGCTGTAGTTCAGTCACATGAACTGAACACCCACTGAACGGTTGGCACATTTTAGATTTCCTCCAAAAGGAATCCAGCTTGCAAAGTCAGAAATTGCCCTGTGATGTGTGCCACAGCACGAAACAGAAGGATTATTGGGAGATTCACTCCCAAAGTATATTGCTGATCCTTATTCAAATGCTGGTTCTCGGTCCAAATAAGTAACTAAAGCAAGTGATCAAAGTGTGTGAGGCATTTCCCAAAGAGCTAAGACCTTTCTTTTCCCAAACTTGCAGACTTGATAAACTGCAACAATTTTGGGAAAACACTGAGGATCAGCACAACAAGCATATTGTTCACAGTCCTTTTCATTTGGTTAATAATTTGTAAAGATGCTTTAGTTTGCCTTCACTATGCTTCGCTATGCTCTTCACTATCCTGCAGCTTACAGAAATGGTGAGAACAAGATGTATTCAGGAACCAAATCAAAGAGAAACAGCAGAGAGATTTGGTAGCGTGAGTTAAATAGTATGACTAACATCAGGTTAAACAACAGATCGGGAGGACCACATATATTTCTGGTTTCATTCTCCTGGAAAATCCCAGAGAAGCATCAGATGGTCGAGTTGACTTTTATTAAGAGCCCTTACAAATAGGGAGGAAGCTTGGCTGTCAGGATGCTGAGAAGAGCTACCAACATCAGAGCTGAGGTATGGACAAGCTACCAAAATAAAAACTAATGTAGAAACTCATCTTCCGGTATTTCTTACTTGGGAGTTGGTCTGTGTGACCTCTTCTCAAAGCCCATACTTTAAGTGCCCTCCAAAATAACAGCAATCCACAGACTCATCCTGAAACTCTGACTGTGGGAGATTACTGATTATTTACCCAATACTTTTGTAAATATTATAGCTTGTATTGTGTTGTCACCTATCAATAAAAGAATGTGTTCTATTGAGACAAACAATATTAAATTACTGAGTATATGATGAGATACAGTAGCTTGTTTTATCTTAGGAACCTATAAGTATAGAGATCAAAAATGATAAAATGAATAAATTTTCTCAACATGAATAAATGTACATGTATAAGTGTCTGCAGGGATTACGTTGCCTTTTAAAAGCCAGAAACAATGGACAAAGAAATTTAAAAATATAAAGCAATTAAGCATTACATTTGCTGACATGCTGCATTAGCGACATGGCAGGAGTTTTAATTTAGCTTATTCTAATTTCATCTTTGCTATGCCTTTGAAATATATTAGCACTCCTTTACATGTTTTCCTAAGCCCTTGTCTAAAAAGCTGCACATAAATGTAGTGAAAGTAGGTACTTTGATCTTCAGTCTTACTGGAAAAAGAATTATACGCATTGTCATATCAGTATACAATTTCCTCTTGCACATACAGGCTTTGCTGATCCACGGACTGCAATATCAAATATATCTCAAAGTGGTTTACATAATGCACTTCACATCTACATGAATGGCTCCATGTCCCAAGTACAAGGCTCTGCAAACGATCCTATCTTTGTGCTACACCATGCATTTGTTGACAGGTGAGTTTAGTTCTTCTTGGTAAACTTAATTTATGTTACGTTTTTACAGTGTGCTTTTCACCTACAATTCAAAACTGCAAATACTTTACATGCCACTGCATGCACAGCATTTTCAGACATGTAGAATTGAGCTCTGCTATTTTTTGAGACCAAGTGTCTTTCCTACCCTGTCTGTATGTTTGCTGGATTAAATATAGTTTGAAAAGTTGACATATGCATTCAATTCTTATTACCAAGGTAAAAATAGTTCTTCAATGATGTCATAGTGATTAATATATATGGATGTGTATGTCAGGAAGTTTGGACCAAAAGTGCCTGACTCATTTTAACACAACTATAATCAGTTGGAGCAATTCCTTTACATTCTAAATGTCAGTGCTGGTTTAATTTCTATTCCATAAGGAAAATCCAAGTGTGATATTCATAAATAAAGAGGAAAAAAATCTGTATTTCAGTCTGACAAAGAAAATTGTAACTGTCTCTTGATGAAAGAGAAGAGTACAGCTGTGGGGAATGAAAGGAAAGCAAACAGAAGGATATCATGTTTCTTAGTAAGAAAGGGTAGGGGAGCACAGTTTTGCAAAAGAATAGTGAAATTGCTACATTAAGGACAGCATTCCAAGATTTAATGGTGACCTTAACAATTTCTCTGTCATTATAATATATGCGAATGGCTATAAACAATTTACTGTGGACTGCATTACACCAAACTGTGAGGATTGAAGAGCTATAAAAAAAAAAAAAAAGTTAGCTAAGCAAAGAACTGTAAAAGCCACACAAACAACACTTGTTCTGGAGCAGTTTTTATTTTTTCCTTATCTTCTTCTACTTTCCCACCATGCACTTACTGTGACTTGGCTACTGCAATACTTAAAACAAAGGCATTACTACCCTGCACAAACATTTAGGACTCTTTCACAAATTTGCATGCTCAGATACCTACTGACTGAGACCCTGCCCGCACACAGCAAGGCACTTATACAGATGAAAATCAAAATGGTTCCTTTATTCGGGTCACTGAGGAATAGGGCACAGGAGGGATGCAGATTACATCTTGCAGACATCATCTTGCAGTGAAGTTCTTTAGTTTCAGGCAGTTCGCACCAAAGATCTTATATAAAAGTTTATCATATTCAACCAAAAAGCTACTCAGTGTAAAAGACAAATTTGAAGTTGGGCTTTTCGTCCTTAGTTTATATATTTAATGAGCCTAATGGCTGTGTTCTTCATACTTTACCCATCCAGAAATAGGGTTTCAGGTCTAAGTGGGTCACCCAGGTATCAGTGGAATGGTTCTTTCAAAGGGTGACCCACCTATCTTCTGCTCTTAATACCATAGGGTATAATTAGCCTTCTGGAGGTGTCAGTTTTGAAACTCTTTTCTGTGAAAAGCTTTTCTTCAGAACATTTTAAAAGTTAAACGATGTAGCTGAACTGTGGTTTAGCATATCCACCCATTGACTCCTTGACAGGATGGATGCATAAAGGTTTCAGGTGTGGATACAAATTTAGAGTTTGGCACCTGGAAATTAACTTCCCAACATCTAGATTATTAAAAAATGGATCAATTGAATATTCAGAGAAAAGGAACACAGAAGGGAAAGCATTATGTTCTGCAATATCAAAAGAATTATTTTTCTCAGACATTCATACTTGTATAAGACCTACGCATCTCTTAGCTCCCACTCACTGCAGGGCTTAAGTAGCACCTTGGTCTTCATGCCGACCCTTCCCACAGAGGAATTTCAGCTGTAGTCAATATGAGCCCCTGGAAATACTTTTCATAACTGTAGTTGTTATCCATTTCAGAAGGCAAAATTATCTGCAAGAGATAACATCATTAAATCCTGCTAGTGCTGAGGAAATAAATCACTCCACAGTCACTGTGGGAGCAATACAGATATCCATGATGCAACCTCATCCCATCTGTGGCAGAAAGAACTTACCAGTGCTCTGCAGCTGCTGCGTATATGGGCTTTAGTATACACGGATGTAAAAACTGATAATAATGCTGCCTTTTGTATAAGTGACAGAAATGCATTAGCATGATTAGGGTTACTTAGCAGCCTTATCCATGACAGATTAATCATGCTTTTAGTTATAATTAATAAGTAGGTGACTGATAGGTACATACAGTACATTTAAAAAAACCCTGTTCCTCTCCTACATAGACTTTAAATCTGAAGGGCTGTGAAGAAGCTCTTTTCTGAGAAGCAAGCAAGAATACAAAGAAAGAAGGAAATGGGAAAAACAGTCTCCACAGCAGCAGAAGTATTTTTTGGGTCCATCTTAACTTTTCTCATTTGGACAGAACACTTTTGAGCTGATTGCTATAACTACATCAGGCCAATGGACTTTTAACTAACTTTTTAACTAAATCTTCTGCTGAGGACAGTCTCTCTTCCAGGCCATGGTGAGGACATTGGCAGTTGTGAGATGGGGGTTTACTGGCAAAGGGTGTAAAAAGACAGGACACCAGCAGCTACAGGTCTGCTGGGTCTTGTTAAGGCAGGGAATAGCTCTGTGTCAAGAAATCAAAAATGGTCCATCACTTTGAGCATCCATGTCGGACCCAGAAGAGGGATTCCTCACTCCACTGCAAGCTCCTTGGGCGAATGTAGTTTGTAGCATGTAGTTTGCTCTCCCAAACTCACGTCTCCTGGAGAAGTGTTTCGTTTCCGTTGATTTCAACAAGACTTTTGGGGAGCTGTTAATCTGAGCTTCAGCTAACCCATCTGTAAAGTGGGTGATATTAGATGCCTACGCAACAGGGACGCTGTCAGGGTAAATGCATTAACGACTGTGAAATGCTCAGTTACGACCATAATAGGAGTGATAGAAGTAAGGCAATAGATCATTGGAACTGATTTTACATAGAAACATATGGTACAGAGGAGGATAAACAAGTGTATACGGAGTCTGCTGACAGGTGTGAGCCAAATGTTAGGAGCTGCTTTCCAAACTGAGCAACAGTCAGCCTCCCATCTGCTACCCCCCCCAGCCTTTCCTATCTGGGCCTGATGCACAAAATGAGGGAAGGATGGACAGAGCAGAGTTGTAGTTGAGATCTCTCAGGTGAAAACCAAAGCGTTTCCTTACAAACGCTGCCTTTTTTTTTAAGGTCATTTTCTTTCAACAATGCAGAAGTATGAAGGTACCCAGGCAACAGCTTTCTTATCAATGACAAATCAGTTTCCTTACCAACTTATTTGCTAGCTAAAAGACCTTGGAGTCAGACCTCAGTGCTTGGTAAAAACAGGTGACCACCCTGAAAATTATTAATTGTTAATTGAATGTCTTTAAAAAAAAAAAAAAGAAAAAAGATGCAACAAAATACACATTCAACAAAAAAGAGAGCTTTTTTAGCTCTGTGAAGCATTTCTCTTAATTGCAAATCTCTCTGCTATTCAGATACGCTCTACAGTCAGCACAAGGGAATAACAAGGGAGGAGTCAACCCACTCAAGCTGTAAAGAGCAGCTGCACAAGCAGTGAAAGCAGGGTCCCACAGTCCCATTAGAGCTCACTAGGGTGTTTTCTTTGCTCTGAAAAGGAACTCTTTACTCTTTGACAACTTTTCAGCCCCTCCATCCCTATAGCGACATAGTATCTTCATCTGTTCTCCCTGCACTTCTTCCCATTGAGTGTTTCTTCAAACTTTCTTCCCATTTCTCATGTACTTGCCCCTTCCTTGACTTCCACATCTCACTGCAACAGTTCCCATCACAAACTGCAAGGCAAACTAAATTGCAACAGGGGAAATAAGTTGCCATTAAAGATTTCCATTCTACTTTATATCTGTACAGCAGCTAATGCAATAGGGTCCCAGTTCTCATCTTGTTTCTAAGTTGTGCAGTAATGGACAGGGTTTATTACGATAATATGGATGACTTTCAAAGACCTTCATTTTAGAACTAGAAACTTAGAACTGATTTTCTAGAGAAACACGGTAGGGTGTAGACTTTCAGTCTCTGGCATCTCTAAAATCTAGATTTTTAAGATTAGCCAGACCCAGATTGTCAGTGATGCCACCAATACAGCACCTTATTTTCCAGCTGACATGAGTAACCAAGCAGCTCAGAATACTGCTGCAACTGTCACTGCATGAACCCCATGCTCTGACCAGTTGTTTTTCTCTATTCATACCCTTTTGTCATTTCTTTGCTCTCTGTCATGTCAGCTGAACTGCTGGTGTCCATTTTCAAGGCTCTTCACTGCCCATCCCCAAATCACCCCACATTTATTGATAAGGAACTCACCCACCCCTTCAATAAGTTCATGATATCAATCTCTATCTTACATCTGGTCGGTGTTCAGACAAGTCCCTCCAGACTCGGATCCTCTGGTTGGGGATTGTTCACCCTACACACCCACAGATCAATCACTGTTCTTCCTTCGGCCTGCTACTTGCAGAAAAGTTCACACATTAGGAAGTTGAAACCTTCACTTAGTGGGTGGGCCGTTGTGGTCCCACTGCATGGTTGCCTTGTCCTCCTCCCATCTGTTGTCCCTTGTCCTATGTGTATATTAGCTCTGCCATTGAGGGACTGTTTAATTGTGCTGGTCTGTGCAGCACCTGGCATAATTGTAACCTCTGACTATGGCTCTCAGGTATCAAAGCAACATGAGCAACAGGAATTAGCAATCGCTTCATTTATGATCATAGGAAATGGAAATGGCAAGAAATAGCTGGATATCCTTATGCTGATCTTGTTGCTTTAGTTACTATTTTGCTTGCTGTCACACAGGACTAAATCCTTGTATAAGAGACACAAACCTTTAGGTATATGTGTATGTGTATGTGTATTTTTGTATGTGCAAACACACTCTGCTAAAAGTAATCTAAGTCAAGCATAAGTTCACATCAGAAACAGAGGGAAGGGATGCCATCCAGAGGGACCTGGACAGGCTTGATAAGTAGGCCCTGTGTGAACTTCATGAAATTCAACAAGCCCAAGTGCAAGGTCCTGCATGTGGGTCACAGCAATCCCAAGCACAAATACAGGCTGGGCAGAGAATGGATTCAGAGCAGCCCACTCAGCAGGGGAGATTTAGATGAGATATCAGGAAGAAATTCTTTACTGTGAAGTTGGCAAGACACTGGAACAGGTTGCCCAAAGAAGTTGTGGATGCCCCATCCCTGGAGGTGTTCAAGACCAGGCTGGATGAGGCTTTCAGCAACCTGCTGTAGTGGGAGGTGTCCCTGCCCATGGCAGGGGGTTGGAGCTAGATCATCTTTAAGGTCCCTTCTAAGCCAAACCATTCCATGAAACGGAGAGACCCTCATTTGCAGCTACTTACATACATGCACACTTCCAAGCGGGTGCAGGAGAAACTCTCCTACGCATCAGTTTCAGAGCCCAATGAAAATGCCACTAATTCTGCCTGATTGAGGCAAATGTCTCCATGCTGCTCAGCTACGTCAGCTGCCATAGACTTCTCTGCAGGATGCTAAAATAACCCCTTCTGCTTCAGTGGCAGGCTGGAGCTGGGAGCTTCAGGAAATGCCAGAGTCTGGCTTGTCTGAGGATCTAACAATAAAATGTTTCTTATCACACTGCTTATCAGGAAAGCGTTAAAAAGAAAAGCATGCATGGAGCAATCTGTTCAAAACTATATTAGAACCCAAAATCTACACATTTTGTTTTGCATGCCAGCAATGGCCCATTCCCTTAACCAGCTTTATGGACACTTTCAGTCCCAGTGGACTCAATATACTTACCTTCATGCCAGTCCCTTCTCTTTCCACTGCTAAAAAAAGTTAGCATAGTATCAAAAGTGATTTTGTTGGAAAATACTTTAACAAGAGTAAATTTGATTTTCACTCCCAGGAGATGTCAAAATAAAAGCTTCTTATTTTTACTCTGTTTTTGAAACAGAACATTTTCATTTTCTCTTAAATGTCATCTCAGGTTTTTTAAACCCAAAAAATGGCATAAGAAAACCAAGTTGTTCTCTTGTTTTGAAATGTTGACAGGAAACAAGAACTTTTTTTAGCAGTTGAAAACTATTTGCTTCAAGAATTTGGAACATTTGGAGTGAAAGCATTTAAAAAGAATCATTAGAAATTCTTGTAAGGCAACACTAGGTTTCCAGACTTGTGTAATACATAAAGTAAGATTCATTCCTTACCTTGAACTGTCTCCAGTGGGAGACAACATGAACAAACATGAGGCTTAGGAAGTATTATCCCCATTTGGTATATGGAAACTTAGAGACACCAAAACAAATGACTTAAGCACAGCTGAGATGGATATTGTAATACAATGATATATCAGCTAATAATAAAGCAGTGCAAAAATGGAGAAGTCACTGCATAAACACTAAGCTTATGATTAATTTTCTCCCTTGATACGGGCACAGCAAGACTCCAATTGCTTTCTGAGGTATGTTTGCAAAAAAAGGTGACACAGCCTAAAAGTCATATTTTTCTGGAACTGAACGAACTATGGCTTGGAGCCACATGAAACCTGTTAGACAAAGGCAGGTCAAGAGGCTGCCATTACCAATGTACCTCCTCCCACAGCAACAGTAAACCCCCAGTGCTGCTTCTGCATCATGTCAGCTCAGGGTCTTACTGTCTGTGCCAAGCACTGTATCCACCCAAGCGCCTGCATAAAGGTGAAGTCATCTCCATAATTATCCCTGGCATAAAGGTGAAATGTGGCTGAAGTCCTTCCACTCAATGAAAGCATGAATATCGCTGAGCTACTGCTATGCCCAGGGATAAGCAAGTACAGCTTTTATGAGTGAAACCCCTGGGGTTTGCTCCTGACCTAGGGATGTTTTGCACGATTTCCAGAACAGAGCTGAGATGATGGTGTGAAGCAGGACAGCCCCTGATGCTCCCAAATACTCTTTACCTTAAAAAAAGCTTTTCCTTTTTGCTAACATATCTTTTGATATCTGGCAGCCAAGTGAAATATTGTGGAAGCTGGTAAGTGCAACAGTCATTTCTTACTCAGGATGCATGTCCATAACCTTTAGGCTGTCTTTTACAATTAAACATCTGGATTATTAAGTGCCTTTGAACAAAAAAATTGAACTGTGTTCAGCATGCAGTAGATGGGAGGAGCGGGAAAATATTGGTGCAGGCTGTATGGTTTCAGTGGGACTGTATACAAATGTTGAATGCATACAAGATGAATAAAGAAGGGGAAAAAAAAACACGTCAGAAGCAGACAGGGAAGGCAGCAGGAAGCCAAGGACAACTGGAGAAACACTTAGATATGGTGATTATGGAGTAGTAGCACAGCATACAAAGAAGCCACCATAACCCATTTTATCTGTAGGGCTATAAATAGTAAGGAGCTTTGCGTAGGAGATTGCCTTAGACCTTAGTCCCTTGTTCCCTTGGCTAGCAAGACCATAAGCATCGGAGCTGATGACCTGCTGACATGTGAGAGATAGGTTAAAGAGAGCATCTGTTGTTTGCTTGGTGGTCAGCACAGCCCAAATCACGACACCTTAACTACCTATTAACATGTAGGCCTGAATCAGCTGTATTCTTCTGTAGCTACAATGCAGACATCTCCTTTTGAGCCTCACTTACAGTCAGTAGAGTTCACTAGTGACCAGCTTAGCTGGAAACATCTCTGCTGAGGCATCTTTTTCTCTTTTGATTGGATAAGTCCACTAAAAATATCTATTTTATATCTCTGTAAAATACTTAGCACAAAGGTTTCATTTAAACTTAAGTTCAGAAATTGCTATAATACAAACACCCACAACACATGTAATATAATGGGTGTATGACCTGTTACTTGTGTATGTAATAAGACTGAGTCTGAGAAAGTTACCTCCCTGCCTCCAAAGCTCTTGGGGAAAATAAGTACATTCTTGCAATGCATCCTGAGTGGCAGTTGGCTATCAGACCTCTTCTCTGTGCCTTGTGTGTTTATTACACAGGTCCCACTGTGAAGAGAGCCCTGATCAGCATGCACAGCTATGTCCCACCTGTAGGCTCAGCAGCAAGGTAGCCCAGCTCTCACCCTTCTCTGATGCTTAACAAAATCACCTCATTAGCAGCAGCTGCTGTGCTGGAAGCCACCAGCCACAGAAAACAGCTCTATTTTACCAGGAGGAACATCGGAGGATGAAAACTGCTCTTCAGCAGAGTGTTTTCTATGAGGGCGGGCCAGGAGTGATTTTGGTCACAAGCTTTATTGGCACACAAGTGTGAGATACAGAGCATATCAGTACTGAAGTAGTGAGAAACTTGATCACGTAAATTTTTAGAAATGAAAGCAAGGAAGGATTTGTCTTAATTTTTTACCCCTTGGGGACATCTACAAATATGCAGGAGGACACACGCTCCCTCTGTTACCACAAGCCCTTGGCTGGAACTGAAGCTGCTAACCTTCCCTTCTTAACCTCTCAGGCTAAGTAGCATGTTAACAAGAGCTACTCAGCTTGTTTGATGGAGCTGACTCACTCAAAGTGGGCTCAGTATGTGGGTAGAGTGAGTTCACATGTACTGCAAAATACCATATAAATATATCCATGGAAAACAGAGTGTAAGTGGGAAGGTTGGGGTGTTGCTGAGAAACACAGCTCCCCAGTATCTCTCCTTTCATATCCCTGTGTCTGGGGTTGAAAGGCAAATCATACACCAAGATACTATTTCATCTATTTCAATAAGGCTGGGCAGTTCCTGCTACTGCAGTTGCAAAGCACCCAAAGGGATGCAGGAACAGCCTTGGAGGGTCACACCACAGGTCCATCTAACCTGTACCATTGCTAGAATGGTGGCCAGAAGCAAAACCAACCCTCCTCCAGAAGACCTCCCTGCTTTGCCCATTGGACAGACAGGGGCTGAGTCTATATAGTACACTTGAGGTTGCATCTGTGTCTAAAGTAACCCATGCTCTTAAATAAGTCCTCTGGCAATCCACAGACAGACGATACAGAGACAGAGAGAAATAACGACAAGGAGCAGGCTCTGGAGACAATTGTTCTTTTTATCAATTAAGCATATGTAAAATCTATAGTGCCGCTGATCCACCTTGCTTTTGGGGAATGGCAATAAGAAGGTTAAACAGGCATCTTCTGGATGGTATGTGAAACACAGTAGTTGGCAATCTCATCTGCCATGTCATTATTCAGGATAGATGTTTATAATGACCCATTCTGCTCTTGAAAATCAATAATATAGGAGGTTCCATTCAAATAGTCCCATTTAAAGTGCATGTTTCATATCACTCTTATGGCAAGATTTTAGTTCAGCCAACGCAGTTATAGAATGGATCACTTTGTACACTACGTATTATGCAAGTGATTAGTGGTTTTTAAAAGGAAAGGTTACTTTGCCCTGCAACTTGGCAAGAGCCGCACGGTTAGTCCTCACCTATTCTCTTAATGCTGGAGGAGGAGAAAGCTCTCCCTGTGACACAGCGATCAAGACAAGCTCTGATGCAGACAGCTAGCACAGCGTTGAATTTCCTTCCTGCAGCACTCCTGCAATAATAGCTGCTGTAATTGTTCAAATTGTAAAAAATCACAGGAAAACATGGTACTTTTCTCACCCACGTGTAGCTACCTTCTATTCATCGGAAGAAATTATCACTTTGCTGCCGTAGATGTGATTTATATATTACATGCCCTTCTGAACCTCAATAATGACAATCTCTCAGCCTCAAAAGAATTGAATTACAGAGCACAGGAGTGGGTTACAGAGAGAGTCCGGCTACCTCCACAGCAGTCCATTTTAATCGGCTTGTTATCTTTCTCTTCAGGGGAAACTAGTTATTAAACTTTGGAGCAGCTGGCATTTGTACTATCTCTTACTTCAAGTGATGTTTTTCTGCTAGCTGCAAACGGTGGCAAAGATGAATCTGAGAAAGTTAACATGGGGTACACACTCCAGCAATTGTTAACTCTTTTTTTCCATGCAACACATGACTGCATTGATATTTCCTTATTTACAAAGCACACAGGACACACCATCATGGGTTTTGCAGTGTTGGACAGCACTGGAGATCTAAATCTGAATGAGAAACAAGTATTTCTAGCCAAAATTTGCCCTGCCTTGACAGCGAGGTGTGAAACACACACATGATGACAGCTATTTTAAGGAACAAGAACGTTTCTTCCGCACCTCAGAAGAGTCATTGCCGGCTTTCATTGGTGTAAAACAGAGGCTGGCTTGACTAAGAAAAGTTTAGATCAGGTGTCTGACCGAATCTCAGCCTTGCGAAGCCACACCTAAACTCACCATTTCTTTCCAGCAGAGGTGGAGAATAAGCTTCCGCAGGTTATTTAACAAAGCTTGCTTTGTTAATAACTGGGTTACGATGAGGCCGTACCTAGTCCTACGCTACAGAATACTGACATTCCTCTGCACAGATTCCTACACAATTTCCAACACTCAGCTCCTGCCTTTAGTGTCATGAGGGATGTGTCATGCTCAGCTCACCCATTATCTCCTTCTCCAGCAGGAATAAAGCTCTTTATGTTGTAATCCATCAGCAACCAACCAAACATAAACTGGGCTCAGCACTTGTTGGTTCATCCTACCCAATTTTCCAAGAAGGCAGAAAACAAGAAGATTTCTGTGAGGTTCATTGACTGGGAAGGTTGGTTACAGGGCTGCCCAGCAGGTCAGGCTATGTGTTCTGGGAGGTGTACGCAGGACTTTTATTCAGTGAAGTCAAAGCCCCAAGTAGCTGTATGGGTTTCCTGGGAAGAGTTAGGCATTTTGCAGTGTGACTCATGGAAATTGGTATAACAAAGGGGAACAGAAATGCAGGATTTTGGCATCTCGCTCCGAGAGAGGAGTGGCACTTGGTCCTACACCACCAGCAGCGGTCTCTGCTCAGGATAGTTTTGTCTGAATCCTCTGCAGGACTCAGGTTCCTGAGGACCTTTTTTCACAATAGAGGTCAGAGGATCTGGTGCTTTTTCATTCTAGAAGAGAAATGCTTGGAGCACTACATGATTATTGGAGCAATGACTGGAAGCTGTGTAACCCTCTGCACCCAAACGAGCATGCTACATAGCAATGAGAGATCCAATCACATCTTCTCCAAGTGGCTGTGGATATCTAAATTGTTTGACCAGGAACATTTTCATCTAGAAAGTCTACAGAACCTTTCTCTTCCCCTTATCCTACAAAGGTGTTGAGGGGATTTTGAAGATAAGGGGGGAAAACTGCTCTAATCACATTGGTGGAGGGAATATTAAAAATATCTCATAACCCCAGCATCTGCAGTAACCTTGAAGCTTTCAACAAAGTAGGACATGGGAAAAAAAAGTGGTATCGATTGTCTCTTAGCAGAAATTGGTTGCGTGGAACTTTACCCTTACAATCTCCCTTCCTCTTGTTTCCTTTATCTGACACTCTCCAAGCACCCAGTTTGTACAGTGCCATGAATGAGAACAAAGGAGATGGAAGGAAGTACATAAGCTTGAAGTGGGCTGGTGAAGCAGAACAGTGCCAAGATCCTCAGGCACCACATGGCTCCCCAGCTCTGGTGGTACTTTGTAATGGGTGGGAAGGTACCAGCATGGTGCACATTATTACACCTCATCCAGAGAAAGGTGCTTTAGGAGGCAGCCTGCAGCCAATGTCAGCCTGAATAAGTAAGGGGCTTGATGTCATCTGCACATTGTCCCTCAGTGTTGTGGGTGGTCTAGTCCACTGTGGTCCACAAAAGCAAACAACCTTTTCCTTCAGAAGGTGGAGTAAAGGGAAACAACAAAGTAGGCCAGACCTTTCCTGAAATTCATATTGCAGAGAAATGTAATCGACCTACATAGGAAAATACCCTTCAAGAGAAAAATCAGAAGCACAACTTTATATGAGGGAACAGCTACGCTGGCCTAAAATATCCTTTTTGTCTGTTTTATACAAGATTGTGTTTAAAGCGTTAGAGATTGTCAAATCTAGTTGCCCAACAGTGGTATGGCTACCACAGCTCCCTGTTCTTGGGCCCAACAATCAGCAAGGCTGAGCACGTATTCCCAATAGGCACACATACACACAACAGTTATATCTATATATGCATAGATATATGTGCTTGACTAGCTACACAGATCAACACAAGAAATACAGCACTCACACAAATTCCAGCACCGACAATCTCATCCTCTTGCTGTCTTTGGCTGACCAGGATGAAAGCCTATTATGGGAAAATACATATACTTGTGTGTATATATGTGTACACACACACATAAAGTCTAGATCACCACGTAAATGTGGTTAGATACCAGATCTACCCAGTGACTGCCCCTGGATCCTCTGGTCTCTCCAGTAGCTGGTCCAGGGACTTGCAGATGTTCCCCAGCATCTGAGACTGGACACAGAGCGAGCACCCTAACCCAGGGCAGTCCTCAGCGGTGATTCAGCAGTGGAAGAGGTACAACCTCAGAGGCCTTGGATGTGTTTCCCACAATAATTGAGGGCAACATCTTAATTTTTAATCAGACACTTGCATTATGACCGGTGCAATTTGTTTACAATCTGCCTGAGAGTCCCTGTAGTGTCTTTAGCCAACTTAAAGCAAAAAGAAAAAAAATGACACTGCAATATAACTGCATACATTGGCAAACAGTACAATGCCTTGACTTTACAACCTCAGCATTAGCGGCTCTTCCAGGACTGAAGCACCAGTGTTTCTCCCAAATGCTTGGGATGGGAATTACCTGAGGTGACTTTGTAATACCAGCTGACTAGTGCCAACTTTTAAAGTGATGACTACTGTGTAATCACAGTCCTTGGACTGGCATTTCAGCTTTCCTCAGTTTGTTTCCTTTTCCCTTTCTTTCCAAATGCAAATACATGTTGCTTGCCAGATTTCTTTTACAGAATGTCAGATCCCATGATACTGAAATAAATTGTATAAATGAGCTCTAAGCAACAATGTTCTGCCTTCCTTCTGCCGTAGTAAGCCTGATCTAGTCTCAGTCTCACAACTGTAGGTGAGGAATTAACATCTGTGTCAACTCTGGCAAAACTAGAGACATGGCTTCATATCTGAATGTGTTAAAAGTTACTAGTGGCTTACAAAGTTGCCATCTAGCAGATGAACCATTAGTACTGTCTGTGTGCAGGCTTAGCCAAGACATGGATTTACTGGGCTACAGAGAAACCAAGGACACAGATTCACAGTTGCTTTAAATCAGCTTAACCTCGTATATAGGTGAAGAAGAAGAAACAGTCCTGTTCACCAATTAGCATCACCCAGAGGTGCTGGCCTCTGTTCCTCCCTTGTGCTGATACTGGCCACCATGCCAAAGCACGATGAGTCAGGTCTGTAACTTTACCTCACCTCAGCTGTCCCAGAACAAATGAAAACAAATGAGATGTTTGGTTTTAAACCAAATCAGTTCCTTAATGCTGTTTATGGCACGGTTGCGCAACAAGAAAAGTGAGGACAAGAAGGTAGGAGGAAAGCAGGACTGTGTTCTCCATAGTGGTATGGACCTAGAGAGACCATGAGCCTTCACCAAAAGGGCACTGTAGTTCTCCAACTCAGGACACCTGCAGTGTCACACTTGTTCCTGGTCGCGTGGCAGAGGAATTCATATAGAGTTACCAAACCCTCTTCTTCCCCCTTTCCCTCTCTCCCACTTTCCTTAATTGCCAGGTGGAACACACCAGATTAAACTTGTCCTAGAAAACCTTCCTGAAGGGCCAGTTGGGTTTACATGATGTGTCAGTGTCTCTGTGGTAGTTCAATATAAGGAAATCTTTAATAACAGATATTTAAGGTCTGGTTTCTCCTCCTACACTACAATCGACCAAATGTATCTCTGATCATGGCTGTGGAGGCACACTGTTGGGAAACAGCTCTTAGGAGAGACACTTCAAAATGATAAAGAAAATACCTACTCTCATTGTTTTACCCCACTTTTTTGTGGTTTAAAGATTTCTTTCCTGTGAGCAGCATCTTTTTTTCAGAGCACACAACACTATCTGGAAAAGTATGAATTTATCCAGTCTATATACAGCAGTGCTCTTATACTCTGCTTGATATTTCCCACTGGCAACATAAACCCATTTATTTCTTGACTCATCCTTTCATTAGCTATAATCCCATTGCATATATTATTCATAAAATAATATGAATTCAGTAATATATATTGGTGGCCTTTTTTTAATCATCCTCAAATCAATCTTTTTTTTTTCCCCCACTCCTTGAACCAAGGGTGGTTTTTTTTTTCAAATTAATTTTCCACTAAGGCCCATTTCATTTCAGTTTGTATAATCTGGTATGTATGGAGCAGAACAAGGAAAATATTCAGGTCTATTTATATGCAATTAAATGGAAGTGATATATCCATGTCTTTTATAGATGGCTTTAATTTTCTCTTTAAAAGCACCTCACCACACTAAAACTCTTTGCAAAAGCAAAGTTTATTTCCCCTGAATGAAAATTTAAACTACTAAAGTGTCAACGTACCAGGTAGGAGTCTTTACTACTTTTTACCACATACCAGCTCTTTAGACCTATCAGTGCTGGTACACAGAATTATTAAGCTCATTAACAATTAGAGAGATCTATGTACAGATTTATAGCAAAAAAACTTAAATTAAATTGAGACTCCGTGCTTTGCAATGGTATAACCTGACTCCAAGAGGTATCATAGTCTCACAGGCACAAAGTGTCCTCATAAGTTGTGGTCCCACTCTACTGCAGGGTTTCTGGGGTGAACTTAGACAAGTCATTTTCACTCTGTCCAAATTTCCTCTAAAGTAAAGCAGGGACTCTAACACTTTCTAAAATTTCTCTAAATATGCAGGAAGAATGTACTTTGCCTTTATAAATTTTTTGGGAATCTTTCCGACCAGATAACCTCCCTTAGATATTTCTGCATCAAGCATGTGGCTTCTGACTGAACCAGAGAGTTTAAGTGACAGTGAATTCATCATGTCCCTAGATAATTTTTTTCTACCCCTTTTGGTTCCTTAGCCTCTTATATGGGACACACAATTTGGGCGCTTTGATTTCTTCAAGCAAAGGAGGATGTCTTCCAGACAGAAACCATCTTTGCTTTAATCTAGGTAGAATTATTTTTTAATCTGTCCAAGGCCTTTTAAAATAAAAGTTCTTTCTTATTTTGCTTCCCACTGAAGACATACAAAGGGCATTAGGGCTATCAGGAGACTGATCTCCATTTCAGTTAGTTCATTTCCATATTTTGAATTTCTATTTCATAAGCCCCAATTGCCTGTAACCCTTCTAGGGAAGAGTCATCACCCTGGAGGATTTACGATTTATTCCTGCTAGATCCCAGACTGGGTTCTCCCCATTTCTATTCCCTGAATAAAATTCCCAATGACTTTTGTTTAGGTCTTCTCTTCTTTCCTTTATCCTGCCTTGTCTTCCCCAGCACGCTCACATCCCATCTGCTCTCTTCAGCACTGCCAACATCTCCCAAGTGACACCAGTCTAGCTGGGATTGCAATTCTAAAAAAGTCTCCATGTCTGGAAAATTGTCTGCTTTCCCTCTTTTGTCTAAATGTGAGGAAGAAAGTAACCAACCAGACTGCTGTAGGAGTCAGGCAGATTTCTCTCTCACTGAACTTCTGCCCAGTAGTCTTTTTGCACAGAAGAAATACGGAGATTGGATATCACAGAGCCCTGATCTGATTCTTAAGTAGTCTTTTTTTTTAGATTTATACTCCTTATTTCAAAAAAGGGAGGAAAAGTGGAATAAAATGGCCCTTCAAACATCATTTAAATTATAATGCTGCTTTCTTAGGCTCTCAAGTCCAGGGGAGGACACAGATGTTCATATGAAGAGAACATAATGGCGGTGGTTTGCCCAGATAACCAGCATTTATAAGGAGTTCAGGTATGTGGCAGAGCCACAAACCTGGCTTTTCTGCCAGGAACTTTGCCACTTCATAAAGGGACCAGCTAATTGTATCAACATTTTGTCTCTCTGCATGTAGTTTTAATTCTGCAGTCCTAAGCTCTTCCAAGTTTGCAGCTACTGAGCAAAGCACAGAAAACAAGTATATAATTTCAAGGTACTAAAAGGAACTAATTTAAAATGTGGCTGGTTTAATCTAAAATGTGCTTTTAAGGGAAGAAAAGAAAAAATTCTACAGTAAAAAAAACCCAAACTCAACAGTAAGTGGATCAACATTGGAAGATGAGTACTGAATTCTCTCTGTCACAGAAACCACATGCCCATTATCGAATAAAGCAACTGTTTCTGTAGACCAAGGCACATGAAAGAATTGTCAGATGATCCATTGTAGCTGTTCAGATGTGTTCTCTTTTCCTACAGGAAAGGATAGCACTGCACGAAGGAGAGCACATTTGAAGTTAGCTTCCTTAAACGTAGCCAGAGATTGAGAAAGTACATTGTTTGAGGAAAAAAGTGTCCTACAATGTGTAGTTCAGTGGTCCCAGTACTCTGACAGAAAAGACAGTAAGATTATTTTCTTCAGATATACGTTTTTTTGGGCCCAAGTCCTTTCAGTTAAGACAAGTCCCCAAGGATAGGAGCATTGTGTCAATGTCACTACCTGGCTGATAGCAAAAGCCATAGATTACTTCAGGTTTTCAGTTTTCCTTAAAAATGTATGAAGAGAGTTAACAGCCTCAGTTGGGGAATTATAAAATGTAACTCTCTGATATAAAATGGCTTGTGCTGCCCAGGAAGAACTGTTTGTATTTCACAGCAGAGATATAGCTTAAGTCATAGCCTGTCCAAAGATTTTCTCTCCAACTGGGTGCAACTGGGAGGTTTCTATTCCCATTCAGCTGGGAAACCTTTCTCTAAAGGCAAGGATAAAGTTCCTTCTTTCACAGCTTTGCTTACAAAATATGAGCAAGGCAGGGAAATGGCAGTGCCCCTCTATTAAAATAAGAAATACAAGCAGATGAGGATGTAAAAAATGTTACTGATATATTAAATCTGTCAGTTTTCTCAGGCGACAGAAGAAAAACATGAAGATCATCATGAAAATACAGAGCATCATGCATTATCTTGCCAAGGAAAAATGAGTATTGTGAACCCATCTTACTGAACATGCTGGGAACAAGCCTTTAAGTGGAAAGAATAAATGCAACTTCACACAATTTCTTTACTAGCAAGCAGAATATTATCTTAATCTTTCAAAGTGTCAAAAAAAAAAAAAATAAGGCAAGAAAAATGCACAGAGCCAGCTATTTGAGAAGGACTAATGGAAAGTGTGACTCTTCAAACCCTAAAGAATGTTTCTGAGATTTCTACAGTGGCATATAGATATGTTAGATGAAAGAGATTTCAGTAAAGATTATATGATTTTATGCTGGCTAAAGGAGACAACTGTTCATAAACAGCTCAATGAATTGTGCAACATATCTTATGCATCAGCACAACTCATCATATCAGTAATTAGAGGCATATGATTGAGTCTAAATCTAAAGATCAACTGCAAGGGCAGACAATTCAATGCTCCTGCTACTGCTAAGAAAATCTTGATATCTAATGTGGGAAACACACTGCAAATGAAGGAATCAAAAAGTACATATGTTCATTTCCATGGAAATGCTTTGCATTTGCATTCTATTTGAAAGACTACTAGCCTAAGGATCCTTCTTGAAACTGCTTATGAAACTGCAACATCTAAGTCGTTCAGAGAGGATGCTGCATCTCAGGGCATGTTATAGGAAGCTATTTCAGGTGAATGATGACTTCTCGTTCTCAACCGTGTGCTCATCAGCCCTCCAGATTTTCAGAATGTGGCTGCTCAGTATTTTCTAAAAACCAGACAGTCCTGTACTGCAGAGAAGAGCTGTCTCAGCTCCCATCCACAACTGCAAGGAAAAGGAGGCACTGATAGTCAGGGTGCCTTGCCTAAGACAGGAGCAAAACCAGGCAGGCAAAGGGTTGGAGTCCAATACACACCTCTACTGCCCCTACCTGCCCCGCAAGCTAAACTGATGCCTTGGTTTCCTTTATATTTTATACCTTTTTAATGATTACTGCATTTCTCCATGCTGTTCTCCAAATATATAATCTGATTACAGAATTTCTGTTCAAACTTTCTTGTGATAACTGCAGCTGAAGCCTTTATATCGCTGTTTAAATTTATCCATCTGAAAGCTTCAGCTGAATATTATTATTCTGACGAGTTTTCTAGACAGGGCTGATGAAATTAACTGAAGATGAGAGCCACAAATGAAGATTTTAATCAAGATTAAAATCTGCATTGTTAAGAGTTGACAAGATGTGTGAACATAGTGATATTTTCATTAATTAAATCTTTTGATCCTAAAAAAAAAGAATGAAGTCTTTGGCCCTACCTCTGTTTTGATGAGTGTGAGGCATCTTTAATTTGGTGGGGTAAGCAGAATGTTTCTCAACATTCCTACCCAAAAACAGGAGGTAAAATTCTACCGGCAGAATCCCTGGAAGCTTTGCAGAGATCCTGATGCTGCTGAGCACTTTAGACTCTGTGTTTCTGGGATAACGTGATTCCCTGAACAGGTGGTTATTAATTAAAAGGAGGGGGACGGACGGACTTTGTGTCTTCTAGCCAGCGGCCAGTGTCAGGGAGCAGCAGCTGTTGAGCCAAAATCTCAATTAAAGTACAATGCACTGGTCTCTTTAGACCATTTCCATCCCTTGTATCTAATAAATGAATTCAGTTCTCACTCCCTGAGGTTGATGCTGACAATTCCCTCCCACCAATATCTTCTGATCGAGCATGGGGTCCTCTTTCTTTATGCATAAGAAACTTGTCTCTGTTCCCCCTGAATCATCTTCCCATCTCTGTTCCAACCCAGCACATCCAGGTGTCTGCTGACAAGCCAAGGTCATCATGTAAACACCAGGGGATCAGCAAATGGATTGAAGCGACGAGTTGAGCAGACAAAGCCGAGACACAAAGGGAAGAGAACTGAGAATGTTTTGAAGCATTGTTAATTCTGCTTTCCAAACGCATCCAGTAGTTGACTTGAAAATGCCAGTACAAAGTCTTCCCATTCTGCAGCCTTTAAGCTTTCTGCCTCCAAGTTAACAAACAGACGTGCAGCCCTGCGCTGACAGACAGCTAATGGGAGAAATTTTGGCAGAGAAAAATGGAAAGGAGCAGCTGAGGTCAGAGGAGCGAGTTACACCTTGTGTTTGGGTTATTTGGCAAGGCTTTGGTAGTGAAGGGGCTGCAGGGGTGGCTTCTGGGAGAAGATGCCAGAATCTGCCCCCATGTCAGATGGAGCCAATGCCAGCCATCTCCAAGACAGACCCACCACTGGCCAAAGCTGAGCCCATCAGCAATGCTGGTAGCGCCTCTGGGATAATATAGTTAAGAAGGGGAAAAAACCCACTGTGCAACAGCAGCTGAGAGATAGGAGTGAAAATATGTAAAACAGCTGTGCAGACACCAAAGTCAGTGAAGAAGCTATGGCTGGAGAATGGCTCTTTCCTGACAGCTGACTTGCTTTATCAAGTTTTTGGATTCATATAGCTTATCCCTTCTTCCTTTGCTACTTCCACTTCCTTGGTGATGTCAAACCAACCATGGTGTAGCCATACTTTAATGCAGGTGTGAAAACTCTTGGTAAGAGTAGAGAGCAAATGGAGAAAGGGGAACAGGACTGATCAGCTGGCCACAAGACCACCCAAAACCAGCCATAAATGTTTCTGAAGATGAGGACGAAGGACTGAGGTCTTTAATCCTTTTCCCTCTATCCTTCAAAATCATGTAAATTACTTAGCAGAAATTGCAGCCAGGTCACAACAAGACAGCAAATTGCATTTACGGAATTTAAAAGCATATTCAGTCTCTCTGCAACACTGCAGGCCTTTGCTTTTTGTAGGCTTGCATAGGAACTCAGCAGTGAAGTAGCTAGCCCCAAATGATTTGGAAAGCATTACACGCACACAAACACAAGTCATTGCATGACACTGTCTCCATGGTTCACAAAAATAAAAGCATCAATATATCTTTTAATCTTTGAGAAGAAAATTTCTGCCATCTCCACCATAATTGACATGCTTTTTCTTCCACAGCATTTTTGAGCGATGGTTAAGAAGACACAGGCCTATGCTAGAAGTTTACCCAGCAGCCAACGCACCAATTGGGCACAATCGAGAAAATTACATGGTCCCTTTTATCCCCCTTTACAGAAATGGAGAATTTTTTAAACCTTCAAGAGAGCTGGGATATGACTATGAGTATCTGCAAGAACCAGGTAATGTTACTATTTTGGGCAAATGTCAATTTTTTTGCCTATAACCTGCAATAGGTTTGTAAAATGAGAAGATATTAAAAATGCCTTCTATTCCAGATTTTTCCCTGAAAGTAGTCCCAAATTATACCTGCTTGTTTTCACAGTTCTGATCTGATGAAAAGTTAATATGATACCATAAAAAAGTTCTAACCAAAAATCAGTCACTCACATCAATTTTAACTATCCTAGACTATCAAGAGCAGAATCTGACCCAAATGGTGAGCTCATGATCAGAAATGGGAAGAAAAAGTGCTGGATTTTGAGTCTGCCATTTGCTCAGCTCAACTGTTACAGTGCAACACATATGGGAACCCGTGGGATTTTCTGATTTCTGGACACAGTTTAAAGGAAGGCAGATGCAAAGCTCTCTTTCTGGTTTACAAATGTTGTCTGATCTCTTAAATATCCAGAGTAAAATTCACCTTGGTACCAAAGGCCAGCACAAGGTCTGTGCAGCACAGTCCATTGTCTTTGTGCTTGCCCTATGGTTTTTCATACAGAATGCAACTGAATCATTCATAATGCCCATTTCACTTAATCAAATGAATTTTGCACTGTTTAGCGATGGTTTTGACTTGTATAGTTGTTCAGAGGTAGTTTTAACTTGGGCCTCTCCACTATCCTCAGGTACAGGGAGTACTGAGGTTTTTGGGGCTGTAGCTGCTGGTGAACCTCATGTAGATCAAGTCTTGTGCTCAGACATCATAGTTTTGCTTGAGTGATACAGATTTCCTTACTGTTTCTATACATATTGTCATTTCCTAATTGTCATACAATGTCATAACACAGGTAACCTTATCCAAGGCCAGGCTGGATGGGGCTTTGAACAACCTGCTCTAGTGGGAGGTGTCCCTGCCCACGGCAGGGGGGTTGGAACTC
>JAOXNO010000001.1:210506930-210518199 GCA_028565335.1 Limnodromus scolopaceus
AGGCCAGGCTGGATGGGGCTTTGAACAACCTGCTCTAGTGGGAGGTGTCCCTGCCCACGGCAGGGGGGTTGGAACTCAATGATCCTTAAGGTCCCTTCCAACTCTAAATGTTCTATGATTCTATGATTGTCTAAGGGAAGGGTTAAATCCTGGTAAAGATATAATGTTGCCTGGAACTGAGGATTTCTCAGATACTTTGGCCCAACCCTTTATAAAACCCACCCATTGGGATGATCCGACACATCTCTTACATTCACTACCGCCAAGAGCTACCTGGGATGAGGGATGCAATTATCCTTCCAAAGTATTGGCACCATTGAACAGGCAGGTTACTGGGCACCTTTGCTTTTCCTGATTGAGGCAGAAAACTTTCTGTGAACACAGCTCTTCAGTGAAAAGACAATTAAGAGCTACAAGTCCAATAACGATATACCAAAAGCACCAGGGACAGTTTAGCAATGCCAGCATTCTCATAGCTTGATTTTTGTCTTTATCAAAATAATAATAGTGGTACTCAGGGCATCCCTGCTTTTCTGACAGAGTTTGCTTACTAATGGAGGTGCACAGTTTCTGTATACTTGATACAGTCATGCATTTAGCTTGTTTGTTCACTTCTCAAGTAAGATCTAGCTTGATTCACAGTCACCCAGAAAATGTGGTTATGACTATTTTATCTGTAATGAAAGGAATCTGCAACTCTCCTGTATAATTGTTAAGGTTCCGTTAGTACTACCACCCAGAGACAGAAGTCAATATTTCTCCTAACAAGCCATAAACAATTTGGTCAGCCCCAGGTATTCAGACAGAGAACAATTTAATAAATGCTTCAAATGTAATCTAAAAATTATTATTTTCATCTTATTAATAGTATTTTTGCTTTCTTATTCACATTTCCATAATTTAATTCCCAATCAAGACTAGAAATATTTATACACATTTTTAATTAAATCCACTACTTTCCTAAAACCCCATTATTCCTAGTATTTTATCACTAAAAAAGTGCCAAACACCACAACTTCCAGAAATACCAAGTAAACTATTTACCATTAACAATTCAATTCTGTTGCCTCCTGGTCTTTTCCCTTTTCCCAGGGAAACACATGGTCTTTGGAATATGAAATTCTTATTAAATTCTACCCACATTCTTAACACAGAGGTAAGGAAAGTAGTTCCTTAATTATTTTGTAAGATCAACACACAGACTGAAATTCAACCTCATTTAGAAAGCTCAGATAATCCTCAGATGTCACTCAACCCCTTGTTAATCTCACTGAGAAGAGATCTTAAGCTATTTCTTGTCCAAAGGGAAGAACTAGTTATAAATGGAAAATGGCTGGAATCTCAAAATGCAGATACAGATTTTTCTCAGTACTCCAGTGTTTAAACACAGACTTTTCTCCAGATAGGAATGCTGGATTCCTGTTTAGAGGAACACAGGACCAAACAGGAACTTCTTGGTAGAGGAGCTGAAGCAGGAAAGCCTGCTGACCTACTCTGAAAACTCCCATGAACTCAAGGGAGATGAGAAATTCTGTGACTGGCAGAGAGGGGTTACTAGAGAAAAAAGGAAAAAGTTACAAAAGGAAAAGAAAATCATAGCGGTGAAAATCTGGGTGGTAGCATTTCTGAAGATCTTCCAAATGAGGAGGAAGAAAAAAAGGCAGAGGACAGGACAGAGTGAGGGATGAGCACCCAAGCCAGGTCTTGTTTGCTTTTAAAGAAAGCAGTTGGAGGAAAGCAGCAAGGGTAGCAGTTCTGAGTTACAGCACTAGCAACTCAGTAAAGATGAAGCAAGACTACACAGAGCATGATGAGGCTGGTTACAAGAAAAAAAATCTTGGAAAGAATCCAATGAGAAAATGGCATTTTAATGCTAAATTATATTGTTGCTGTTTCCCGGAGGAAAAGCTCATGCCTGGAGCCCTGCTTTCTGCTGAAAAGCAAATCAGTGTGTGACAGTATGTGGTTATTTTAATTGCAGCTTCATTTATTTTTATACATATGACAGCCCTAAAGCAGAAGTGGTCACAAGCAGCGTGTGTGGAAATCCATCCCTCAGGAATCAAAGACACATGTCGGAGTCTAGTTACTGGGGAGCTGATCTGAGCAGAAACCAGAGCAGACACCCAACTTTCCTTGACATGAGAACTGTGAACTGTAAAACTACCACAACCCGCATGGCTTACTGAAAATGAACATTTGTTAGCATCAATAAAAATTATTTGGAAGACTAACGGCACCACCTAGCAATAGCTGTCAAAACAATTTTCTATGGCAAGAGCTATTCCAAGCACTTACATTTGAGGGCCTGGACTAAGTCTGTCCCATTTTTTTCTTCCAGAAATAGGAACAGATAAATCTGTAGACACAGCCCTGACTTTTCCCCAGAAAATCCCCTCTCTCGGTGGGAAAAATTTGATGACCGTTGTATGTGTAGCTGGATGATTCACAATTTATTTTTTTTTAAAGCAGGCAGCTACCCAATTATAAACCCAGGAATCTAACCGTCAGTTGTAATTTTTGGACATCTTAACTAAGGATATTTGACACTCAGGGCAAAGCAAGGGATGAGTGTTGTGATTACAATGTAGAAGGCCAGGTTGCTCATGGATGCGTTGCAGGAGGAGAGCTCGGACCCAGAGTCTGACTGCAGCTCATTTCTATTTCTGGCTTTTCAGCAATTTGGTTGCAAAATCACATCAGGAGAGTAGAAAATGTGACAGCTGGCAAAAATGACCAACATGGAGGGGCTCTGCTGAGTCTCCCAACTCAGGAGTGCACACTGTTGGCCGTAATGTGAACAGGTAACGTTATACATGTAAGAGCACACGATAAAATAGTGACATGCACAATAAAATGTGGATGCCAAGACAATAGAAAGCAATTAAAGGTGATAATGCTACCTTGGAAAGTGGTCTACATTTATGAATTAAATACAAGATGAGACAAAACCATTTTAGTCCCTGGGTTTTGTCCAGGCAGCAATAAGGAGGTGTAGATTAAGGTTAATTAAAACAGAAGGAGAGAACCAAAGAAACCAGGATGCAAAAATATATTGTTCTAAAAGAAGAGTATGAGCAGATATTTTGACAGTTAAATAATGATGCTTAATAGAGGAACAGAAATATCAATTTTAAAATTTAAAAGAAATTTTTTTTTTCTTTTTTTTTTTTTCATGGGAGCCATTTAGGGGTAGGAAACCATCTTTTGGTGAGTTACAAACACCCTATTAGCATATAGTGTGGTAATATCAGGTATCCTATAGTCAGATCTCACCTCTTTTTTGAGAGATTTATGTAAGCAAACTGGGAAAGACCAGTTATGAAGTGCAAGTGTTAACTGAGGTTGTAAAAAAAAAAAAAAGTAAACAGTATTGCTCTATAAATACACCGAGGAATATTTGACTTATCTCCTCTCAATAATCCTAAGTAATCAATTTTTGCCAGTAATCCACTCTGCGGATGTGTCATCATTGCCAGTGAGTGGGCAGGACTCCACAGCAACGTTACTATGCAGAAGTAACAGGCAGCGAGTTCAGCACTGAAAAAATTACTTAAAAATCTGTTGTTAGCCATGCAGAAATGGTATGATCTCTGTTTCTAGAGACAGCTACATGATGAAGGATGGGTCACAGTTTCCCGATTTACCCACCTTAGGCTGAAGGCAGAACTGAAAGAGAGTGGCTTGAATTTATATCAACAGATTCTGTAGCTCTACCATGAACAACCCACTACCACTCATTGCACAGAATCTCTTGCAGTCCAAAGATAGTGCACTATGGCTGACAGTCTTCTCCAGACTTTCTCACATTGTTGTCAGAAGACGATACTACACAAGGTTTTCCAAACTATAATAATGAGAGTCAGATTAAGTTAGTGGGAGCTGTGAAGTTTCCATCACTGTACAGATAAGTGATTCTGCCTTAAAACAGACTGAGGGATTCGATAACTTTAATCTCTCCCAGTTCATCTTCACAGTTTTCGATTGTGGAAGTCTAACTGGTATTTCATTTGACCACCCTGTGGGACACAGTGAACCATATGCACAGAAGAAATGTCAGAAAACAAATAGAAATCATTTACTCACAAGGATAAGAAAAAATTTCCAAGGCTGACCTGGTAAATATGTTTGTGCTGCCTCAAGGCTTGCTTTAAAAT
This sequence comes from Limnodromus scolopaceus, assembly GCA_028565335.1. Taxonomy (NCBI): domain Eukaryota; kingdom Metazoa; phylum Chordata; class Aves; order Charadriiformes; family Scolopacidae; genus Limnodromus; species Limnodromus scolopaceus. The sequence continues at coordinate 210,511,088 of JAOXNO010000001.1, forward strand.
CTAGTGCCCATTAACTACCCATGTTAAAAGTAGAAAAGCATATAAAATGGAATAACCAGACCCCTAATGTATTAGTAGGACATACGGCAATAGATAAATGATAGAAAATTTGCTTTGTTTATTTCTTGGCTGGCCAGAGTTTTGACTTCTAATTTCTAGAATTAACCCTGGAAAGACTTTGTCATTCTCTACTTTACGTAGAAGGAATATCTGAAATATATAATTAATTTTTCAATTTTTTTTTAAATACTAAGGGGTTGTCTTTTTCATCCTTGGGATCCATGATATCAAAAATATCATAAATATCAAAAAATATCATAAAATTTCAAGATGACCAACAATAGATTGACCATTACACGTTTCTTCACGTTTCCATAACACGTCATGGAAAGTCCACGTTGTTGCCATAAATGTAGGAGACACACATTGTTTTACCTTAAAATTACACTGTTGTGATTTCCTGCCCTGTTAATGCCATCCAGCAACCCATACAAAATGGACTGCTTGATATTTTTAAATTACGTTTAAAAAGAACTATCTGATATATTAAGAGTAAGAAATTATTTGTTGCTGTTAACTAGAGCTAACACTCTCTTTGAGAAGAAAGAGTATGTCAAGAGTTGAATGCTAAGACCATGGCTGAGGTTAATCACTGCTATTTTCCTATCAGAAAGAGCAAGATGAGGAGATATTGTTGGTATTAGTCACTAATGGGAGGGTAGATACCAAGCACCAGCCCGACCTGGCTTCCTCTTGTTTTGTCATGAACCTATTGACTGAAGGGGCAGTTTTAATTGATGTTCATGGCAGCTTCCAAGAGGATTATCATTTGACTCCAAGCACTGATGTAAAAGGAATGCAATTGGCATTGGCTACTGTCTACCACAAAGCAGCTATGTATTGGTGCTGCCCAGCACCACCACTCTCCTGAAGCTTTTCCCAGGTAGTCATCAGCAAACACAGCTGCTGCACTCTTGGGCCTTTCACAGTTAGAGATTAAAGAATTATGGTAATGGAATACTTGAAATCCCAGTTTGCCTGATTTTGGCTGCGCAGCCAGTTCAGCCATAGTTTACTGTTGTGTTACAGTCACAAGTTAACAGATTATAAGGTGTCCTGGGGTGCTCCATCCTCCAACACCCAAGAGTTGCCATGACAACTTTATGATAGCGATGCCAAACACCTTTTGTGCAGCAAAAAGAAACAGCCAGTGGATGCTGAGAGGTGGATTTTTGCTTTGAGCAAATTACAGAAACTGTACAGACAGAGGCTGAAAGTGACAGAAGGACATGTTTGACTGATTATCAGGAGATAATAAAATAGATTAATCCATTCAGAAAGAGCATGCTGTGAAATGTGACATCTCATCATCTCAAAGTCATGTTATGTTTTACCAGAGAGAAGATAGCTCAGACCCCAACTAATATGGATCGAGGAGACGGTTCAAGGACAAAGTATGAATTTAAGACATCACTTAGAAAACCCTCATATCCCAGATAAATTCTGGAAGGAAGAGAACTTTGTGATAATGCTCTTTTTCCATAGCATTAAAATAGTATCAAGTTCCTGTTATATATCGATTTTCTTTTAACATATGCATATTCCAGTTTAAATAGCCAGATTGCTTCTAACTTAGACAAGTCTGCAATGTAAACATTTGAGTTAAAAAGCATTGGTGTTACAAAGTCAAACACACAAAGTTAAGAAATGCCAACATTAAAGTTGTCTATATATCCGTAATTCACCCTCCACCTCTACATGTATGTATTATCTTTAATTGCACATTATTTTTTCTACAGACCCCCACCTCATTCCCTACAGAGGATAGACAGATGCCCAACCATTCTTATTTTTGACTTTTGTTTTCTCAGTTAAGCAGTGTGTAACCTAATATATGATTTATTGCATGCCTTTAAAATGCTACCATGAAGATGTTTCCTCTAACACTTTTCTTTGGTGCTGAACACTATAGCAACTGAGTCCTGCAGAAATAATAATTTATATTCACAATACAAAGGATCCAGTGGATGGTACTGTCCTTATTTGACAGATGAGAAATGAAGGATTAAAGAGATAATGCACCTCATACACAAAGGTTTGTGGAGTTCACTCTGAAACATTGAGAACCTTATTTTTTATTGTAGTTCTTAGTATTACATACCATTTATATGTCTAATGAGGTCACAAACAGAACGCCAAAGATGCAAACTCTTGCAAATGCAATCTCAGAATACAAAGTTGGGTTAACTGGAAAACAAGGACCAGAGGAATAGCAATGAAACATTCCCCAAAGTGAAGCTGAGTTGTAGAGACAAACAAACTATATTCAACCTAAACTCAGCCTAAATTGGAATTACATTTCAGAAAGTGATTCAGACATCAAGTGATTAACCTTAATGGTGATGCAAACCCAAGGCATCTTTTCAGAGCACAGTGCACATAACAGCACAGGCTCAGAAACACCATGATCCAAGAAGATATATAGGATTACTTTTCTGGGCACCAGTGAAAATGCAAGATGGCAGAAAGACATTCATAATCTTTGGGGGGATATACTACACTAAATATGGCTGATTACATCTAAATCAGTCCAGACGCATGAACACTATTCAAAAATAAACCACCATAGCAGGTCCCAGAGAAGTTGCCCTGAGAGGTACTTTTTGCCCCCACTAATAGCTAGTAATTACAGCTAATAATAGTAATTATAGCCAGTCACTAGAACATGTGGCTTTCAAATCTTCCTTGACCCAAGGGGACAGGTATTCCCCTTTCTCAAATTGAAGTCAGCAAGTTGTTGGGTGCATTGTGAAGAGGTCACTTCCCAACATCTATCATGAAGTGAGGGCCCTGTATGGCAAGGTTTTCATAACTCATTAAGCCACAGTGAGAAAAACAGAAAAAACACATTCATAACACAAAGTAAGAAGGCAGCTGATTATCTAACCAGTGAGAAGTTGCCCTGTATTCACCAAAGAAAAAGGGCTCCAATTCTTTCTTTAAGGATTTCTTGTGAGTGACCAGAGAATAGTCTACTGCCTCTCCCCACACAAGAACTATCAAATAAAACGAGCAGGTGCCATGTTCAAAATTAGTGAAAGGAAGCTTTTATTTTTTCACCCAACATGTAGTTAAGACAAGGATCTCCTTGCTGCAAGAAGGTGAGCTAAAAGTTCAAAGGGCAGGTAGAAAAGCTGATGGAAGGAAAAAAAAAGTAATCCTCCAGTAACTGTTATACACAATGACACCACATCTGGTTCAAGAAGTCCCTGAGCTGCAAATTGTTGGAGGCTGGTTAAGTATTTTGTGAAAGGATCCTAATAGGTTTGACCTGTTGTTAAACTCTTTCTAGTGCTCTGCTTCAGTTATTGTTGCCAAAATGATGCTGAGCTAGCAGGACCTTTGACCATTCTGTATCAAACTTCTTGGGTTACAGTCTTACAGTTTTGACAAAATCTTAAAGAGCACTGGGGACAGTGAACTCTATTCCAGCCTTTAATACAAAGATTGAGAAGCAGAGTATATAGACTGAAGAAATTTGTTACTTTCAGACAATTTTTACCAATCCATCTTTTTTCACTCAGCCCTCCAGTATTATCTGTTATGCAACTTCTATATACTGTCAGTACATTGCATCACATAAAAGGACTTTTCTTTTCTCTGCTTTTTTTTTTTTCTTTCAGCACTTGATTCTTTCCAGGAGTTTTTAATACCCTACCTTGAGCAAGCCCGTCAGATCTGGGCTTGGTTGGTTGGAGCAGCTGTGATTGGAGGCATGGTCACTGCTGTGCTCACAGGGCTCATTCTGACCTGCCGGAAGAAAAGAGGAACTTCTTCAGAGATACAACCCTTGCTCACAGAAAGCGAAGATTACAACAATATATCTTATCAGTCCAATTTCTAGAGGCTTCCAGTAACTCAGTGATGTTACTAAGGTGCTGATCAAACATGCAGTGTTTGATTCATGTTTACAAATACCTTGCTGAGGTGTGCTGCATAAGCAGGCTGGACAGTATTGCTCCTCACACCTCTTGTAACCTCCAGTGTTGTACTATCTTATCAGACCCAGTCCTACAAAAATCTCCCAGATCCAACATAAATTACCACATCACCCAAAGAACATCATGTATTTCCTATGCTTGATTAAATAAAGCTCCTATGAAACCAGGTCAGCTTGTGTGTTGGTGGTTTTGATGTATAATTCTCTGTAGTCTCCTGCAGCCCAATCCGTGTGATTGGTGCACGGATTTATGGAGAGGTGCCTGAGTGCACCATTAGTGCTACATACACTCTGTGTTGAACATAAGAGAAGAAAGAGCCCTTTAGTTTAGTGAGCAAAATATGCAATGTCTCCGAGCAGAGTGAATGATCCATAGAAATATTTTCCCTCCAGCTTCCATGGTGTCCTGTTTGTCCTTGATTGAATGCTGTCAGCAGCAGGAAGCAGGCTCACTTGTCTCAAATGTTCCAGTTAGTCTTCTATATCATCTTGCATTCATCTGGGGAGGTGAGAGGTTTTTAGGACATGAAACCTAGTCTCACCATGCCCACCTCTGTTCAGTTTGACTTAATGATTGCTCATATTATGGTTGACTTTCGGTTGTTCAATATGCGTATATTCCATATAGGTAACCCATACATAACAAAACAAGGTGTGGTGGCTGCTGGGTGCCCACCAAACCACTTTATCACTTCCCTTCTCAGCTGGACAGGGAAAGGAAAATATAATGAAAGGCTGGTGGGTGAAGATAAGGACAGGGAGAGATCACTCATCAATTACCATTACAGGCAAAACACATTCAACTCAGGGAAACTAATTTAATTGATTGGCAATAAGCCAATCAAAAGTCAGAGTAGGAAAACGATAAATAAAATCAAATCTTAAAGCATCTTCCTCCCCACCCCTCCCTCTTCCCAGGCTCAACTTCACTCCCGATTTCTCCACCTCCTCCCCCTGAGCAGTGCAGGGGGATGGGGAATGGGGCTTGTGGTCAGTTCATCACACGTTGTCTCTGCTGCTCCTTCCTCCTCAGGGGCAGAGGACTCCTCACACTCTTCCCCTGCTCCAGCATGGGGTCCCTCCCACCAGAGGCAGTTCTTCATGAACTGTTCCAGTGTGGGTCCCCTATAAAGTCGCAAGTCCTGCAAGCCAACCTGCTCCAGCGTGGGCTTCTCTCTCCATGAGGCCACAGGTCCTGCCAGGAGCCTGCTCCAGCACAGGGTCTCCACAGGGTCACAGCCTCTGTTGAATTTTTCCTCCGTTCTTAAATATGTTATCATAAATCACTACCACCATCGCTCATGGGCTCATCTTTGACCAGCGCTGGGTCTATCTTAGAGGCAGCTGGCATTGGCTTTATCAGACACAGGGGAAGCTTCTGGCATCTTCTGACAGAAGCGACCCCTGTAGCCCCCCTGCTACCAAAACCTTGCCATGCAAACCCAATACACAAGTTATCTAAAGACATGACAAGCCTTAACCAAAAATAATCACTCCTTTTTTTGGGATGGTGACTCCAATTGGCTTTTGATGGTTCCAAAGCTCATCTCCAGCCAAAAGCAAAAATTCACAGCTGTCCCAAAATGTTGTATACTGTTTTTTTGGTTCAGAAGATTCTCATCATTTTTAGTTTTTTAAAAAATTAACAGAACAGGTCAAGGTCCATGCCTTTGGTGCTGGAGAGACCTGTTCTATTGATGGCAATGCTGCCATTTGGGTTTATTCCAGGTATTCACGAGAGTATTGTGGTTAAAGCTATAGGTTCAGCTTTTGGGAACTGCAGACGATGGCACCTTGAAGAATGGAAGGAGCCACAAGCAGGTTCAGGGGGGCTGTGAGAAGGCTGAGGGAGGGAAAGTGAGTGGGAAGTAAGGGACAACACTACTTCGTTTGAAATTGAGGGAAACATGTACTTTGACCATTGGTCTGAGTTCTCTTTCCTAGTCAACAAATGCCATGGGACCTCTCAGACGAGCTATTTTCTCTCACAACTGTCTCCAGTGAACATCCTCATGGAGCACTGAAAGGCATTATTTTGATAGTTTTCAACTGCCCAACTACATGGATTCATTTCCATTTCAGGGCAATTGCACTGGAATTGTTCTCTGAACTGCAGAAATTACATCTCTTTACAGAGAAGAAGAGACATAAACCAGTAAGAGACTGGTACATCCTCTGGGAAGGGTCCACTAGAGCAGATTTTTCTATAGGAGGTGTCCTTCTGTGATTTTTCACATCAAAGTGTTAATATCTCTCTCCTGCTGTGGAAATCCTGCTTTCAAGGGTCATACAAGGACATTTGCAGTCTCCCAGCTATCCTTGACTGAACAGTTATAGTCACAAAACCAGGCAAAATGGAAGGTGGGAATAAAACTACCCGTGTATTCCACTAGAAATAGAAGGAAAGATCTACACCCTCAAATCCAATCATATCCCATCCCCTGGAGCTAAGTGACTGACCCGTGCCTGCTCATCTGCTCCATTGCCCTGACTGAGGAAGGCATGGGCTCAAATTGCCTCCAACTTAGCAAAGCACAGGCCTTTTTTTCTGAATTGAAGCTGTTCTTCCATGTGAAAGACTCTGGTCTTAAATCAAAAAGAGTTGTCTCTTTTCCCATGGCTTCTGACTGATGATCTGAGATACTACTAGATGAATGCTCTCCAGTATCTTAGAAAGTATTAAAAACAAACACAATGCATGGGATTTTAAATGTTTCTTGGCACTTAGGCATAGGCAGGAGGAAAGGAATTATATTATGATAATATTTCAACTGGTCAGTTCAGTCATTTAATTTGTATTTTATGTAACCTAGAATGTTCTATTGTTAGAAATAAATGCTAGTGGCAGAGGAAAACCACCCATTTTAAAATTTTTACTTCATAAATGTTGATTGGATTCAAAGTCAGATAAAGACAAAGTTTTTTATGCAGTCTGTTTGAGGACTCCACTCATTCTACAACTAGTAAGTTGTAGAATGTAGTTGTTAATGTAGTTGTTGTAGAAAGTAGTTGTTTAAGTTGCTAAGCCCCTTTCCAAGTTGCTAAGCCCCTTTCCATCATATTTGAGAAATCGTGGCAGTCTGGCGAAGTTCCCACTGACTGGAAAAAGGGG
>JAOXNO010000001.1:210525541-210578923 GCA_028565335.1 Limnodromus scolopaceus
CTTCAGCAGGGGAGTTGGACTAGATGATCTCTATGGTCCCTTCCAACTCTAAAAATTCAGTGAAATTCAGTGAAATGCTGTGTAACTGTGTATCCTTACTTTTCAAGAATAAATAGTTACCCAAAACTTGGAAGAGCAATTCTGAAAAATCTCACTGAAGTCTGCACACTTGTATTAATCTGTGTTTCACATGTAGTTTTCCTAAGAAAACCCACAGCCCTGGCAAATGCAGAAATGATGATTAGGTGGACGGCAACCAGGATATTCGACGTCTTGCAGGAAGATCGAGTGGGTGCTTTAGTCCGTAGAGCTCCAGAAGGACCCCTAACCACATTACTGGGTAGTGGATTATAAATTCTAAAACAATTGTTTCAGATTTGCCGTAGAATCAGCAGTGTCTTGAAGATCGCAGTAAAATATCAGCTCTCCATGAAGATCTATCAAAAGCACTATGGTCTGAGCAGGTACTTCAAATAAAACACACTGAAATACTTTACCAGACTGAGTAGACTAAAGCAAATGCCCAGATTTTGTTTCACTCAGTCAGGCTCTCAAGTGCTCATCTTACGTGGGAAGAACTTCTGGTATGGGAAGGAACTTTTTTCATCATTTATTTAGGCGTGTAAGGGTCAGGCAGGTGTTGTTTTCTGTTTCCACTGTGCTCTAAATGCAGAGTGCAGAGGACTGATGTTCTTCCAAGTCCCAGTGGTGAGATGACTGTGTATGAGAATCAGATAATATATTCTGCTTCTGAGATGGTCTCATAGTCGTAGATACAAACAAAATGCATTTGCGCAGTCTTTCATTTCTAATGGTCTGGACTTATCAGAAATTTCCAGCCATGGCATATGAAGTAAGTATGTGCCTGCTGTTTTGAGTCAGAAAATGACTCTGGGTGGCTAAACAAGGGTGCCTAATACAATTTTGGTAGTTTGGGTATCCTACCCTTCTTCCTGCTGTTGTTCCAGAGGATCCTGTGTCTCCTGTAGCATATCATCAACCCTGTGTGGATGCTTCAGCTAGTTTAGGGCATTTCAAATGCTATTAGAGACTCTATTTAAGCAGTAAAATCCCAGCTTCCCCTACTAGCAGTAATACATACACACATATGCACATACACAATGCTTCCACGATTAAAGCAGTATGTCATCAATTAAAACCAGGTCACAAATAGCAACTCAACCATGTTTTGCTCGGTCTTGGAATGGTTGTTTATTCCAAAGTCATGAAGCTTCCTGTAAAGTAAATACCTTGAGAGTACAGTGCCATAATTACACGATGAATAAATGTATGGTGCTTTGTCAAATACAATAGGAGACATAAACTCAAGTTAGGGTGTCCTGCTAATATAACAGAATGTAAAAATAACATCTGAACAGCAACAGAACTTAGCAGCCAAATACTTTACTTGTCAGGATTGGTGTTAAGATAAAATGGCTAATTCAATCTAGTACTTTTAGAAAGAAGCTTCCTTTCCATACTGCAACCAGGATTTTGCAATTTAACTAAACAAATTTGAAATGAAGGAGCATTTGCCAAGGAAATCCATAAAACTCTCTTCAGGTGTGACTGTCCTCGTTTTACAGGTAGGCAAAAAGAACGTGGGATTTTAGAAAGAAGCTTAATGCAGATGGCTATCAAAACCTCAGTAAAATTGAATTCTTCATGTTAGTCTGAAAATCCTAAGCAGAGTGACTGCTTTCAGAGAAAACTGTAAAACCATGAGATAAAGCCCAGAATTTCTCCCTATCTATCTGATCCCCTTCTCAGCCAATGGTTTGCACCTACCCTTACATTACTGTATAATTAAGAAAGGGACATTATGGAAAAAGATTTCTGTACGTGACTCAGGAAAAAGAGAAGAAGAAAAAAAGCCCCAGAGGACTCAGGAAAAAGAGAGAGAAGGAAAAATAAAAAGAGCTTTTTTATGATCAATTTTCTAGCTCTGCCTTATTATACAGTTAACTGGCAAAAGCTTTGCTTCATTTGATGGGAACTAACAGAGTTGAAAAGCTTATTGCTTACTCTTTGAAGGTTTACGAGGCATGCAGTTACAATAGTGACCTATTTAAATCCTTCCAGCCAGTGAAACATAGTTCCTCTGTTGTACTGGGGGGCAGCAAACTGAAGTTACAAAATGGGCTGTTTCATATGACAAGAGTATGACTTGTTATGGGCAGGAACCCACTAAGTACTATTCTTGTTCTTAAAGCCAAGCCCGGGGGGAAAAATTAAATATGAAAGTTCAGGACCAAATTTCGTGTTCTGTTCCACTTGGAAACTAAGCAGAGATTTCTCTTCTAAGAATTGTACCACATCCTGATCTATAAAAACATAAGAACAGATTGAAATTACATTAATGTAAACAGGCATCTCTGAAAAGAACACTAAGTACTCAAAAATTGTGGACGTTTATGCTAGTACTTTCCAAAACGGTTATCTTGCACATTGTATAGAGAGATAGAAGTAAATGCTGCCTTCATTTTTAATACATTATTTTTATTTCGGCTCTAGTGGAAAAAATATATAATTACAGAATTGGAAATTCAGAACAAATATTCTGCCTTCTTTCTTTTGGGACAGGAAAGAGTGAGGGAAGAATGTGGTCAGTAGTGAAAAGTCAAGACCTGCATCTACAAAAAGATAGGGCACTCATTTTTTCTATCACATGATAACTGGAAAGAAGTACTTCCAAGGCTTACTTCTTAAAAGAAAAAATGAAAATTTGAACTTAGTTTATTGCTTTTTCCAAATTTAGGGGTGGCAATGATTTCATCTGGGGTCCATATCTTCTTTCCTGACTGGACTTTGATTAATTATTTTCAATAATTCAGTCTGTGTGGCACTCTGGTTCAAAGAAGTCCTTTGACTAGTTGGGAACACAAGCCCAGGTCTCTTGCAACCTGCTCTAGGTTTGGCAGAGCGGTTGGACTAGATGATGTCCGGAGATCCCTTCCAACCCCATGTGATTCTGTGATTCTATTCAGGATACCCATGCTCATATCAGTGTGACCAGTTCCTGGACATTTACCATTTCAAACTCTCACATGGCTTATGAGCCCCAAATAATTACCCAAAATGAGATAAAAAAATGTATGATTTATCTTCTTCCTTTCTGAGATAATTCCTAACTCTATATATTCTCATAACTTAAGCTGTGGCTAAAGAAGCCTTAATGCCCACATCCTGCCTTCCCTCAGTACACACAGCTCTCTCATGGAGGACTGGTGGGTACCCAAGAGTCCATTGAGCCCTGAGGAGCCAGCTTTGCCTCCGAGCTCAAGTTATGGAGGAACGCAAGTCTAGATCTACCACGGACATTGATTGCCTTGAAGGTTCAGGTGACAGTGTAGACAAGATCCTAGAGAAATGCTTTGCTTTAAAAGGAAGATAGTCACTTGTCAAAACTCAGATTGTGGTACTATTCCTTAGTTTGAACAGTACTTTTCACTAATGAAGGTTGGAAAGAAAAATTAAACCAAAGAATTCTTTGCCATTAGAAAATAATAATGTTTTTTTTCCAGCTGGTTTCTGCTCTCTTTCTAAGCATTTTCGAAGGTATGTTTTGGACATGAGTACATTTCCCAAGTAATAAAATGTCCAGGTTTTTTGTTCTGCTTTTTTTTTCTGAAATGAAAATATATTTATATAAACAATGTAAAACATAGAATCTGAAGAAAAACTCCATATGCACATTATGGAACTAATATAGCTGGCCCAGTCAAAATATCTTTTTTGACATCAGTTTGAGGAAAAATGTCATAATTATGACTTTTCTCCTAAACTATTACAACCCAAGGAAACCATTTCTTACCCAAATATGCTTCATCAAATTTTCTCTTGTATGTGATTAGAGGAAACACAGGGAGAGAAAAACTCAGTGGGATTAAGGGTTTCACAGCCTGGCACATATGGGGTAAGGCTTCTTGTTTCAGAAAACGCTAATTAATAAGCCCAGAGTTTCATCAACGTATGAATCCTTGAAAGGGCTCTTGGTCACATCTGATTCTTAGTGAAAGCTCTGCTCTTCTGCACTTGCAGCAGCATCGGTGTCTCCTCAAAAATGCAGAGCAGAATATATGTGTTAGGAGTTGTCTGCTTAACAGCACAATCCTTCTTCTTTTCCTTTATAAACAATGAGCTCTCAAACTCCCTGAAGCAAAGAAACCAGGCAAGGAAATATTTAATCAGTGAAAGGGGGAATTTATATGCAGTTGATAAACTAGGGGCTGTATGGAAATAGAAAATGTAATTGAAAAAAGCAACCCTTTCCATCACTGCCCGCTGTCCTGAAATGCCTACATGCAAATGGAGAAACATGACAATTTCAGTGATGGCCACAAACGATCTGTCTTTCACAGAAACAAATCCCCGGTTCTCATCCAGAAGATGACATAATCATTGCTATGATGAGTTTTCCCCATTTTCTACACAGCTGTCCTTGATGGCACTGCCCCTCCTCTCATTCTAATACAGCATCTCCAGGACCAGGATGCTGCAACCCATCACTTTCTTAAAGCTAATCAAAGTGATTACAAGACCCACATTGATTTGTGTACATTAGGAGAGTTATAAAGGCTGGTGTATGCTATGATTAATACTGAGGACCTCTGAATTTCCCAAAGTGGCATTTTCCTCAGCTATGGGAAGCAGAGAGTGGGAGTAGCCTCTTGACACAACATGCACTATGGAGAGCAAGAGAGAGCAGAAAAGGAGGACTATGTGACACATGGGTGAGGCTGTTTCCAGTGATCCAAAGGTTAGGGCACATCTCTGGACAAAGGCTGAGGGTGTGCAGAGTGAAAGAGGTGGATCTGAAAGCTCAGCTCACACTAATCTTGCAGGGAGAGAGAGCAGACTGAGATTAATGAAAGCACCAACGCATCCAACTCCAACAGACATTGATACTTCACTATCAGTGGAGACCCTTTGCCGAGTTGCACGTCAGATACCTTTTTAAGCTGTGCTTGGGGACACTACGTTTTTCTCAAAAAGCGTATATCAAACTGTTACAAGTGCTTAAGCAATCAAAAAGAATAATGCCATAGGTGAATCTTCACATTCTTATCAAATATTTTTTAAATGTTATTTATGTTGTTCTGACACAATAAAGGAAAAACACAGCACTTGTATCTGCAGAGATTTTGCCATTTATTCCTCATGAACCCTAGTGCATATATAGGCAGGGTATATTCAGCTGGCACTGGAACGTGGCATTCACCATCCTCATCTGTTCTGGCCAGCACATGCTTTGTAGCATCTAACACCTAATGAGGTACAATAACATACCCTGCTCCACAGGTCCTGGACAACATGCTTCTGCAAAGCTACAGAAATACAAAGGGTATGCCCATACCCTCAGCTAAGCACACAGCTGAGACTGCACTCAAAGAGTGAGGCCAGCTCATTGCCTACAGAATTCACCCTCAGATGTGACAGGTCTGAGCTCCAAGCTGGAAAGTACACACCAGTGGCTCACCCGGCTGCATTTAAACCTGCTTTCTTCTCACATTGCCGACTCAATCTGAGAGCCCTTGACCTTCCCTGACACCAAAGTGTACCTTTAGGATAGGCTCTGACTCAGCACCATTCAAAAAGGTGATGGCCAATGTTGTGACAGGGCCTGCTTCTGACTACAGATCACATACCACTGACGTTTTTCTCCTTAAAACAGTTGTTTTCCTCTTTGCCTTAAACCTCCCCTCTTCCCAGCAGCTTGCAGAGTTTCTGTGCAGCATTCCTAACCAGGCTGCACTGAGTGCAGCTCAGGACACAGTCCACTCTATATGCTCTCTGGTATTTTGCATTTCTCTCAGATTATTAAAGGGAGAAGAAAAGGCTCAGAGGCGTTATTTATTCAATTCAGAAGCAACCCGTTATCACTGTGTTATATTTCTAACATGCAAACACCACTACACAGCACCAGGAGAGAATCTGTTATCCCTGAAAAAGAAATTACATGCTCTTTTGAAATCAAAAGAAATGCCCTGCTGTCGATGAATGTATTCTTGGTTACAGCACAAGGAAGTTTTTGCTTTTCCTCCCCCACCTCTCATCCAAATTTCTTCCCCAGGGTTGCGGAGCATGAGATGAGCAACGCGACCTTGCAATGACAGAATTTGAATGTGTGACTGGTGCACCAAAAGCAATGCAGCAGCGTCTCCCCTCTCGGAGCTGCTATGTGCACCAGACATTTATGTAACGCTGCTTCTCATCCTGAAGGCTGTCCTCACCTGGGGTCAGCAGCAACCAACACAGAATCTATTTAGTCAACTGTCAAAGCTACTTACAGCTGGCACAGAGACCTACACGCTCCAGGATTTTGTTGAAGAGGAGTTAACAGGTAAATCCATTCCCAACCCCCAAGCTGCAAAACAGAAATAGATGGTTTTTTGAAACAGGTTAACTAGAAAGTGTCAATGGTGGATTTATTTCAAACAAATTGCTTATTTCCAAGGTGTTTACTAAAATATACTAGTTTTCTGATGTGCTTTAGCTCTGAGTTGTGCTTAGAAAGGCAATGTCTTTGCAGATATCAGTTCTCAAACCCCAGGGAGACTTTGAATCCACACCCAGGCAATGGGGCTTGCTTGTAATTTCTAGAGTTGAGGAGCCAGGAAAAACGTCTCACTCCTTCCCCTTTGCTCCCAGGTTCGAAATATTTCATCCTGTTCGTTGCTGGAATTCATCATGCTCTCCTGCCCTCCTCGGTTTGCTCGGCAAACTCAGGTTGACAGCAGTTTACCTGAAGCTTCAGGAGCTGTTCTTGGCTTCCCCCTCCTGGTTGAAAAGTACAGATCATCAGGAAGAAAGTGCAGATTTTGGACTGTAGAACGGACAGACTTTGCCAGGAAGAAGCAGGCAGCTTGTAAAATTGTTTTGCAAGGACTGACATCCTCAGAAATCCAAGGGCTCCTTTAAGAGGCAATCTACAGTTGGCATGGGTGGCTCTCTCCAGCTTTCTCTCCATGCTCCTGTACAGCTTTAACATCTGTCTCTTCTGTGATCCTCCTAGAGAATACAGCACTTCAGGCAGGGCAAACCTTGAGCATCCACTGCAAGTTTGGAGATATTCATAAGCTCAGAGGAAGTGCTCAGCATTCCACAGTACCAAAACAGATACCATCCCTCTTACAACATGGGTGATGTAACCAGCAGGACACTAAACCTTCACAAATATTCATCCAGCCCTTTAAGGAGCAGCATTTGTTACTCAAAACCTTTGCACAAGAGCATTCATTACGCATCAGTCCAGCAGAGGACTCAGGGTTCAACCCTAAAAGATGCTGGCTAATTAATCTCGTGTACCTACAAAGGATATTCCAGAGCTTCTGAGTTTTACTATGTTTAGTATAGACACAAAAATATCTGGCTCTTTATGTGAATGAAGAGTCTCGTTTCAGCTCCATGCGTTTCACCGCTGCATCACTACAGTGGCCTTAATGAAACACACCAGCAGCAGAGACAATGCAAACCCCAAATCACCATTCAGATTTCAGTCCTCAGCTGTATTCCATATATCCCTGAAGAATGTACATTCGTTGCAGAAAAGCTCAGTTCAGCATGGGCACCAGTGGCATTTTGATTAAACATTGCTGCTAAATCCTCTTTGTTAAAACAATAAAAACTGGTGTTATTTGTGAGGGGTGGGGATTCTGCAGACAGATCAGACGCATAATCCAGAGAAGAACAGATCCAGCTTGTCTTAAATCACACGGGCATGTTTATGAAATGATTGCTAGGCTCAAGTGAAAATTAATCTCCCTAGAAGCCCTTTTATATTTTTAAACAAGTAAACATTCCATTTTAATAACAATGTCTCTTCTCTGATTTACAAGGCTTGAATTGCTATAGGCAATGACTAGTTAGCCTCCAGCCTGCTTCTCTAAGCAACATCTTGTATTTGGAAACTATAACCTGGTACGTTAGTGTTGAGTAGAGGCTTTTCTCTTAGGCAGCTGTTCCAAAAGCAAATTTCTTACCAAACCATTACTTCTCTGCTCTGTTAGGCTGTTATAGCTGAATTACTGTTTCCAGTGTGTGCTCACAGGTTGCTTTGTGCTTATACCTGACTCTGTACATGGATGCAAGCACAGGCAGCAGTTCTCTCACCTGCAAGACACATCTGCTAACTTGATAGGCGAAGATCTGCAATCAAGGGAAACGATGAGGATTCGGGCCCACAGTCGGGGTGCAGTGGAAGCTGAATGTGCGCAGTGCTTTCATACAGACCTTCACATCAGGCTTGTGTGGGCCGGCGTCTTCAGAGAGAGGGTTTATCTCTTTTCCCTCTACAGCAACTCTTCTCTAGTCTGTTGTGGCTAAACAATCAGCATTTTGCAGAAAAATGGATTTGGCTTAAACTTTCTACCATAAATAGTGCAGTCACTGGCGAGGTATCTGTGGGTATGCACTGGGGTCCTCTCCCCAGCCCAGGTTCAAGGTTGTGATCTCTCATACTCCTTTCAGTTCTGTCTCCTAGAAGAGCAGATAAAACACCAAGGAAGAACTCATATGCTATTAGTACCATATGCTGCAATAGGGAAGTGTTGCTCCAAACCCAGGGCTGGAATAATCATCATGGAGAGATGGACTGTCCTGCAGACTTCAGAGGTGAAGGTCTCTCCTCATCAGCCCTTGCCACGCTCCATCAGGTCTCACCTCTGCAGCCCTTTTCTCCAGCAGTGAACATTTACTCACACAAGTAAAATTAGAGCTATGGGAATAGAATTGCTTGGGTAAATCCAGTTAATGCAGCTGTTGGCCATGTAAAGCCCCGAGCCCCACACTGCTGTACAAGGGCTGGATTTGGAGGGAAAGAGAATTGCAGGGAAAGGGCTTGGTTCCCATTGTGGCATGGAAACACTCCTGTTTTAAAGAAAAGTCCTGAAACGTTATGATGAATAAAACACAAAGTTCCCGCTGAGCAAACACTGAGAAGTCTGCAGCTTTGCGACAGACTGAGCGAGAAGTGGCAGAATACACGGTGGGATCCTTCTCCTGCCAGCAGGACACTTATGACAGACTCACTTACAGGACTCAGTTTAAAGCATAAAGAGACATTCAATTATGTAAATCCGTTTGATCTGTAAATGTGGAATTAAGTGCTGTCAGCCTTCACTTACTTGCCTGGCACAGAGTTATATTTTCATGTATACTTGGCTTACAGATAAAAAAGCTACGGAGTTTAAAAGAGAGCTCAACTGGGTTTTGCAAGCTGGTGACACACTCAGAAGCAGCAAGGACAATGCAGCCTGTAGAAAGATCGTGTTTATCATAACATCTGCCACTCCTGAAGCCAAGTCACTGTCACTAACCCTTAAACTTTTTGCCCCTCTAAAAAGCATAGCTCAGGGAAAAGGAAAAAAGCAACTGAGCCTTTTTAGCCTTTCCACAAACTCACCCTCACCTGGTCTAGCAATTACTCATGTGAGCAACGGAGAGGTTTGGTCAAACGGAGCTTAACACAATATAAAACACAAATACAGTTGCATAGCAATTAGACCTTTTCACTGCAGGTGCACTGAAGTGATCCTGACACATTAATGAAGCCTCACAACACCACAGAAAGGTAGAGAGTCCCAAGCCTGTTTTACAAGTGGGTCAGCTGAGGTTGGTACAGGACAAAGGCAGAAAGAGGAGACCCTGGCTCTGCTCGCACCTTGTCTGACAGCACTGCCTAATAGAACAACAGGCATTGAGCATTCCCACACCCAGCGACAGCTCCTGCTACAATGCAGAGCAAGAGCACAGTACCGGTATTATTATTTTAATTATAAAGCACTACCTATACAGAGGCTGAGCCAGAAAATATCATCTGTTTCAGCACAGAGCTAAGTACAAAACTAGCTGCTCATTATATGGTAATGGAACAGATATCTAAGAGAGAGGAGATGTTAAGCCACAAACAATGTCGTGATTAGATGACTCTAAACTGTATTTAAAAGCCATTAGATACCAGATCCTAAAACAAGAGGAAAAAGATCGCTGTCTGGTTGTGGTTAATAGATGCAGTCATGATTTCAATCATGCTTTAAGCTAACTGCCAGCAAACAAAAAAGCCCGCGGTATCGGCAATACCCAGGATCTATGCATTTTGCCATTAATTTTGTTTATTATAAAATCCATGCAGGCAGTATTAGAAATAAATCATAATGATTAAAAAGGATCTAATCCTTTCCTGCATACCTCCAGTTTTACAGTGACAGATGAATGAGATCCAATGGGAAAATAATGATCCTTCCAGCCTCAAAAAAAAAAATATTAAAATCAGCAGCTGCAATGTAGGCTCCCATCTCACACTGCATTTCTATTTTGGCTTCTCTCTCCTCTAGGCTACTTTGAGAATTCTCGCCAGTAGGAATACATCCATCTCTGGCTCTTTCCTTCCCCCACAAATTTCAAATTGGGCAGAGCCAAAGATAAAAAGCCCAGTGCAAAGTCCAAACACCGAGGAACATGTTCCCATGTGGCTTCCCTGCTGCACCTCCATCCTGCTGCTCCACGTAGGGCAGCTCCTGAGGAGAAGCTGCCAAGGCAAAGACTAACTCATTTTCACTAGTTACACATACAACATGCCTATACACCACCTACTAGAAAAATGCTTCCCTCTGAACACTGATACTTCTAGACCCCTTTACAGAGTTTGTGTTGCGAGCTGAAAATTAGTGTCCTTCCTACTATAATACAAAAAGGTATTCACTGGAAAGCCGCAAACCAAATCAAATCCGCTGTGCTAAACACAAGTGAACCATGGGCTTGAGAGATGCTGAGCCATCTCATGGCTGTGTGTTCTACGGGGCTTTGCTCCCAAGCTTCTGCTGGAGTTTAAGGGGCAGGTTTTCAGTAAGTGTAAAGTGATGCTGCTCTATTAAGGTGTGCTAAAGTCATGCTTATTTCTGCCAGCTGAGTGCCTGACTCCTGCTTAAATGTCTTCGTCTCAGCAAAGTAAGGTAAAGGGGGTAAAGAAGAAATAAAGGAAGTTGGACTGGCTACTGGATGGACAAAAAAAATTGCTCCTCAGAACCAAAAAGTTTTAAAGTGCCTGTTTCGACCTCTAGCCCTTCCATGGCAACTATGAGCAGAGTGGAAAACAGCTGCAGAGAGAAGGGAAGGGGAGATTAAATTTGGATGTTTCAGCTCCTCCCCTTTGGAACTTCCTGAAACCACACTGCAGCTCCTGCAAAGTTTCTGTCTGCACACATGATGCAAAGAGCCACAGTAATGAAGGCTTTGTTCTTACTCGGCTGCAGATCTGGCCTGATCCTGCTTTCAATGACATCAGTGCAAATAGAGTGACCCCAGGGAAGGTACTCAGAGGCTGACTATCACAGTCAAGAAAAAATACTCTGGGACCACTAAAATTGCATTTCAACCTGCTGCATTGTAAAATAATCAGTAAGAGCATCTGAATATTTGAAGTATTTGACATTCAGGGCATGTGAATGCAGAGCGAGTACAACTTCCACATCGAGTGCGTGGCAGAATAAAACATCATATCCCGTCTGCTCCCATTAATCGCTTTCCTTGCTCCATCTTTCTGGCTGCACAAATCACACGTATTTTGCAAACTCACTGAATGCAAGACAGAGAGTTCTCCACATACAGTTGTTTCCTTGTCAAAAGGCTGTGATTTATATCACACCAGTCTGCCCACAGGTGCTACACAGTTGTGCTCACTTTTCTATAATTAACTTACATCTTTCCCCATATTCCACCCTCTTTTCCAGTCAGGGTGGGAATATTCACATCCATTACAGAAGCAGACTAGCGAGAGTAACACTCTATATTTTAAATACAGAATCCCAATTCTGCAAGATATAAAATCTTTAATATGGAGTGTTTCCACCCAAAGGCCACGAGATTTGTATACCAACAAAAGCAATAGTCTTTGTAATAGTGTTGTTTTGTCATTTGGATTAACCTGGGGTTTGGTTTACTGATCCAGCTTCAGAGGACTGGAAGTGGAAGAAGTTCAAACGTTCCACAGATTCTTCTTCCATCAGCTTTTAAAGCAATTCTGTCTCTCCTCAGCTTCTGTACTTTTTAATTAACAGAAACAAATCCAAAGAATCACTGCTGCTACAAATATTGTGCAAGTGCATTTGGGCTTGAGCATAAGCACTTATTATTTGTTGGTATACTGCTGCATCCATCATTTTCCAAAGTCTTAAATAATCATAAATAAGAAAATCTGTGCTATTCTTTGGTACATTTCTGTCTGTTTAAACCACAGCTGAACTTTTAAGTTGTACAAACAAAAAATTGCACTTTTATCTTCAAGAGAGTCTTGCTAGTCCAACAGACTTTCAGCTGAAGGATTCTTTATTATACTCAAACCTTGTCCCATAAGAGTTGCTGCTGTTGCTCAGTTTGTGAAGTATCTTAGAGATTTTGTTTGGTCCACAACAGAAAACTCCAATGGTCTTCCTGTTAAAAGAAAAAAAAAAAGAAAAAAAAGAAAAAAAAAAGACGTTATGACATTGCAAATAAACACTAACTTCTAACGATAGATTTGGATTCTGTATCATAGAAAAGCCAACTATGCATAAATTTTAAGACGGGAACAGCTCACCAGATCATGCAGTTAGGATTACTGAAGTCACCAGATTTCTCCCAAGTAGCCCCACACAAGCCCTATTACTTATTTGACTAAGACAACTCTTAGAAAAAGGTACCTCATCTTAGTGTCAAACCACCAAGTGATGAAAAATTACTACTTCCCACTCTAATTTTTTCCATGATTAATCACTTTTTTGGGTTAAAAATGTGCCTTACTGTAATGACTTCATTAATGTAACTCGTGATTTACACCGGCAGGAGATCTAGTCACTAACGGTGATTCGTTACACTAATGAAAACAGAGCACTACTAACCCATGATTATTTCTGGCAGCAGCAGAATAATTTCACTGCTTTCGTTTCACATTAGCATGCAATCTTTCCTTCAGCAGCTGCATTGGAAAGTTTTACGAAAAGCCAAACACAGAATGTGATCCTTGCTCATCATCCACAGCTATCGGCCTGGGTTCATTAGTCAACCTGACTTTTTCACACCACTCCACCGACAACAGCTCTTTGCTCTCTGGCCACCTTAGACACAGGCTGTAAGTCAGACTCACAGTCACACAGCATCTAAGGGCTCAGAACAGTAGCCAGCATCACAACAGGGCACATCCACAACAGCAGGACTGAGGCACTCATGATATTCATCATCTCCCTTTTTTTGAAAGATGAGGAGAAGGGAAAGGAAGGAGCAGGGAAAGGATGTGGAGCTGTCTCTTCTATATCATGAAAAACAATACATTTTCTTCATCTTCCTGCTGAAATTGTGTCACTGCAGAGAAAGATCTTAAAGATTTACTGGGATAGAGAGAGAGCACAGAAGAGAGGACATGGCTCTAACTGCTGTGATGTACAGTACTCATCAAAGAGACTGGAGACTTGAATTCTGGTCCCTGCCTCCAGGACAGCTTCAGTATTTTATACAGTAAATATGTAATATCAAATTTCTTAGCACATGCAGGGTAATCAAATGCACCGTTTAAAGCTGCCTGTGTACGTGTCTGGTGAGAGAAGGGAAGTAGCGCGTATAAGAAATCTTTGATGCATAGTGTCAGGTATATGTGCCTGACGTTAGGCAGCAGCTCGAATAGCATGGCAGTCCCCTCTGTACCAGTGCACAGCAACAGCGGCACGGCACAACTGAGGGATCAAACATCAAAAAGCATCACAAAGTTATGCAGGTAGTAGCATCAGTGCCCTTGTGCAGGCACTGAATGCACTTTAGTGCAACCCTGACTTTAATTGCCTCCAATTACATCGTCTCTTATATCAATTTATGGCAAATATTCATAACTCATACTTTTCTCACCCTTATGTATATCTATTAAACTTTCCCGTCCTGGCAGTACTCCTTTTAACGGCAAAGGGGTGTTGTGTTGGTGTCTGGATTTACAGAAATAATGAGAGCATTATTGCTCATTGCTCTCAAATAAGATCCCTCATCACTTGCAGAACCCGAACACTGTCTAATCTGTGCACAGTAGAGAAAAAGGGGGCATGAGCTGCCAGGAAGAATCTGTCTTCTACTGTGTATTTAATTGAGAGAATTAATGTTGTTGGGTTTTTTTCGTTAGTCTAATTACAGACAACTGATAAATAAAACCCAAAGAGTTCATCTGTCCCTCTCCCTTTCATTACATATATATAGCCTCCAAAGCACAGACACATCTAAGCAGCACATACTGCTAATATATTCCCATCCCAGTAACATCCTTCCAAAGTGCGCAGGATTTTTGGCTGGTGAACAGAACCACAGAAGGTTAAATGATTTTTCCTAAGGTCACACAAGAGACGTGTGCGAAGGTCTGAAACCCAACAGAGTCGCTGCCCCGTGAGGTGAGCCAGAGGCTCTCAAACCCTCTTCCCAGGATACGCACCATCAGCGTCTATTCTGGACATCCTTTCATGTACTACTTATTTCCCCCAGTTTCTTACCCAGGTCCTTCCCCTTTCACCCCACCTCACCAGCCTGCAGATACCTTCCTCCCTGCCTCACAGCTACTACCCCGAGCAGCACAGGCTACTATCTGATGGGCTTTAATTGCTTATCACTTGTCTGGGACAATGGCTGACCTTGAAACAAAAATAGACAGCTAGGTATATGCCGAGGCATAATGTCTGAAAATCTGTTAGATACCACTAACGTTTATAATTAGGGAAACCGTATTATACTCCATTCTTTGTAAGAATTATAAGCATTGCTATAGGATTTTATTCATTCAGACCACTAAGTAAATAATTCCTCAGTGTTTCTATGGGATGGGTAGGTCAGCACATATTCTTATGTCCATTTGATGGACAGGTGAGGTGAGGGAGAGGTGAAATACTTTGCTACCTAGAGAGGAAAGCGTCAGGACTTGAAATGTTCCAATTTGAAATCCCATATTCATTCCTAGAGAGAGATTTCTCCTTTACAGTGCACAAAAGATCTATCATGGTGCTCCATGCCCTCCCCTCCTACAGATATTCATGTCTTTTTCTAGGTCAGACTCCATTTGGAGAAAAGCACACATCCATTTGAACTCAGCAAAATTGAGGCAGCGTGGCAGCTAAGGCATGGTGTAAGCTTTTCATCCAGGGGACAACTGAACAGGAACAAGGTTGCTGCTCTGTCCCCAAAAAGAGAGCACGAAAACCAAGACAAATTAATTTATTATATAAACTGTCCCAGTGTGCGTCCTTGGGACTGCAGGTGTCATATAAAATACCAACAGTAGATGGCACACGTCTGCTCCTCTTAGTCCAGAAGAAAGAATTAGGAACCTGGTACTGGGGTGTCCCGTGTCACGCTCTGAAGGTCTGGCAGAGCTCAGACACTTACAAATGCACTTTGCTTATTTGGGACCCAAACAGCAACAACAGCGACAAGGCACAAACCACAAACCAATCAGCTGGCTAAACTGATGAGAAAATTGCCAGGTCCATGTTTATTTGTGTGCAGATTTTACCAAAATCACAAGATAAAAAGTGGAACATATCTTGGCTGCCCATAAACAAGCCCATGATTGCAAATACATGTGAAAGCCTGAACACTGGCACCAGATGTTGGAAAGAACTTGGTTGCCCTGCCTTCTTTTCTTTTTTTTTTTTTTCCTGCATATTGCAGCAGGGTCGTTTAGGTGGAAAGTTAATGAGAAATATGAACTCAAATGGAATTAGTAGGAGACCAGGAAACTGGACTGTAGAGAAAAATGGAAGTTTGCGTCTCATCCAGGAAAACGGGGAGAATATTTGCCTACAACAGGTAAGTTTCTGTGGGATAGCTGAGTTACAGTTTGGACTACTGTCTATCATGTTCCATGTAACTACATCTATAGATACAGACCTGTATCCATAAATCCTGTTAAAGGGGTGACAAAGAGTCAGGAAGCCTACATCTTAGCAAGCTGCAGGGCAATCAAATGAATCAGAACATTATTTAGGTACTAAAAGACACCAGGTTTGGAAATGGTGGCACAATTTAAAGACCTGATGTGGAAATTCAGAGGAAATGGTACTCAAAGTCTAATTAGGAGTAATGCAATGGAAAGCACAAAAGAAAAAGAAAGTATGACTACCACTAATAGCTTCATCTATATTATGTGCACTTACAGCCTTGCAAGGAAGTGGCAGAAACTTCATAATTTTCATCTTTTAAAACTGCACTCACATAGTTAAACAAAAAAACCATCAGAACAGAGCATAAAAGGTCAACAGTCCTCTATGCGGAGGACTCTGAACCAGACAGTCAACTTGCTTCTATGACCTCTCTATTTCTCTTTCTTTCCCATGGATCTTTACTACAAAGATCTAAGTGACACTCATTTGCACAGAGTAAGAATGCACTAGGGACATCCCTCTGTAGCAGCCTTTGGGGTGTCATGGCAAGGGACCCTGTCCACAACATACTGTAGGACCTGAATCCAAGATACATATTGTCTGCAGCTTATACTGCCAACGGTGACACATACTGATGCTCAGTATTTCTCAAGAGCCAGGGCTCAGTGTCCCCTAGTCATATCCAGCCTCAGAAGAGTCAATAAGCCATGGGCAGATGTTCATCTTGCAAGTGCAATGCAGGACAGAAGTTATTGAGGGAAAGTTCTGCAGGGAAATGTGACAGCAACTCTCAACTTGGTGCACTCAGATTACTAGCAACAGCTACTGAGGGTGGTTTGCTACCACCCTGCTGACTTTGCCAGAAGTGGATTAGGGAAAATTCACACAATCCCTTCTACCAGATTGGCTTTTGAGGGAGAAAACTGCCAGTGGGGTATAAAATACTCAACCAACAAAACCAGATCTGGACAAAGACATTCCATAGTCTAATTGCATGTCTACTCTGGTTTACAACTGTCTTGTTTCAGACCATAATCTGTTTGCCTAGCACAGTGAAAAAGCATTGCCAGGTCTTAAAAAAAGAATAAAAAAGTGCCAGGAATCTCCAAAGACAATATATCCTCTGAATAAAAACAATACAGGACAGTCAGACTCTTCCGTGTGCATTCTGTTTGTAAACCAGCACTATAAATCATGAAAATTATGGAAGTCAACAATTTAAAAAAATGTAACCTTATAAAACCAACATATGTTGCAAGCAAGATACTGCCATGGACAAAAACATATGCAATCTCTGTGCAGTGAGATGGAAATCTATTACTTTTATTTTCTGGGCCACTGAACACCCCAGCTGCATTAAGAAGATGAACTCTTCTGAATGTTAAAAAAAAAAAGTTTCCATTTTGTACAGGCTATCTCTCGCAGCAAAATATTAGCTAATTTCAACATCAGTAGCTTAAATGTTACACTCTAAGATAAAACCCAAAAATATTTTCATACAAACATAGCTGAAGACTGTAATATCCCCACCCTTCAAACTGTGGCATCCTCCAAGTGGACTGGAACTTACCGCCTGTTACACTTTGCTATTTCATCAAAAAGGAGTTTCCACCGAGGTCGTCCAATCAAAAGCCTTGAGTTTAAAGCTTGATACTTTTCTCCAATTATTTTCTGCAAGAAACAAAAAATTCCATTCTGCCTGATTTTCAAATTGCCTCATATCACCCAGGGCTCCCATTTCTGACATTGGCTGACTTACCATATCGCTGAGGTGTAAAACCTGAGGACAAGTATCAGACAGTTGTGATTAAAACTGCAGCCATTTCATGCACCAATACCTCTGCTCGCTGCCTTTTCAATGGCTCTCCTTGGTCTTCGTTATACATTTTTCCTCATGCAGCTGCTCGTTAATCTCCCCATTACTTTTAAGCCAATTTATTTAAGCCATAAAACAATAACCACGCTCCTATTATTCATTCTTTCATTGGCTTTTAATGCTAAGCTGGAAGAAACACTGCTGATGCAAAAAATCATATTTCTGTCTGAAGTATTTTTCTTAACTTTGCACAAGTAACTATTAAGGTGACTAGCTCTGAAAAAGTAACAAGGGAAATCTTACATTTCTCCCTGAGAGTAGTTTGCCAGCTGTTTTGAGCAGAAAGCAGCCAAAACTGCTCCCTGGGTGGATCCCAACCCATCCCAGCAATGCTAACTCACCAGCATCTTGATAAGGTCAAATGCCCTTCCATTGCAGGGCATTCCCTTTCCTTAGTTTTCTGTCCTAGTGCAATATAAAGGCAGGGGGAAGTTACATTTTATCGGTGCTCCCACATTCTCTCCACTGCTGAACAACCTGAAACATCACTCCTACCAACGCAAACAAAGTCTTGGCCAACTCATCCTCCATTGGGCCATTATATATATTCAAGGACCATTTGCTGAAGGATGGGTTGGCTCCCTGTTGGCACACAGGCGTGCTACTTCTGAGCAAAGGGAGCACGAAGCGAAACTGCCCTAATTTTGGTAGTAGTCAGCATTTTGGACTAACACCAGTGAACACATAAGTTGAACGGCAACGGAGAGTTGAGTTTAACTCCCCCTTGAGAAATCATGAGCAGCATTACAGTTCATGCCAGTTTTGTTCAACAGCCACAAAACAAAAGTGACTTTAAAGAAAGACTTAAAACAAAGTTGACTTAAATAAATTCAGTAGCTTCTTGATACAAAATATTAGAAAACTTGCTTTTAATTATTTGTTATTGCAATCTTGCTGTGTCACTGCAATGCTTTCCTGCTTCAGGTTTTAATTTTAACCCAGCAATTACATATCAGGTTCACCAGTTGGGTATTTGTCGCCCAAGGATTAAATCTGTAGAGCACTGTTCATAACTACTGTAGCTATCACTGCATTTAGACTATTGGATAGTGTTCCTACTAGAGCTGTGAATATTATGCTAGCTCCACCTGATACCAGGCAGATCAAAATCCTTTGGACATGGTTTCTCACCGCATTTCATGTTTTGTAGTAGTTGTTAGGCTTGGTTCTGGGCCCACTGCAGTCAATGGAAAGCTTCCAGATGCAGCAGGGTAAAGAATCAGGCCTAGGCTCATGTGCTAAATAATTTAAAATGAAAACTGTAAGCGTAAATAGCTACAGAGGATGCCAGGAGTTGGGGAACTAGCCCAGCTTTGAGGTTGGTAATACACAACAATTGACAGTTCAGTAAAATTTCCAGTCTCATACATCAAGAAATTTATAACTTTCATCTATATTTGAGGCAAAGAAATCCAAAGCTTTTAAAAGTAGCTAGTTTCTCTCAAAATATTTATTTGAAAAGAAGACTTGAGCTTGCAAGCTCCTGGAAATATTCTGTTTTGAGTCTTAGCCCAGAAATGATGCAGATTTCCCATCAAACACAGCCAACTGTCTGGTCCGTGGCCTGGCCTGGAAGGACCTCTTTCCTAGAAAAGGAAGATGTGGCTTTTTGCCTACTTCTAATCAAGTTAGGGCTTCTAGGCTAGATTTTCTTAATGCTGTAGGTATGGACTTGTTCTCTTGCCCTAGCCATGAATCAGTCACTTGAGTTTATGGCCTCATTTCCTGTTTTTACCATCTGCAGTAATTCCCTTTTGCCTTTGAATGACAGTTTGCATTGTCTACTACCCCAAGGTCCAGTTTGGCGTACAAACAGAATTTAGCCACATACCTGTATTCCATCTGTTTGACTGAGGTACAGCTGGATGTTTATATAATCTGGTCGATTCTCCTGCCAAAG
The DNA here is from genome assembly GCA_028565335.1 of Limnodromus scolopaceus. NCBI lineage: Eukaryota > Metazoa > Chordata > Aves > Charadriiformes > Scolopacidae > Limnodromus > Limnodromus scolopaceus. The sequence goes on from JAOXNO010000001.1 coordinate 210,545,199, forward strand.
CTGGGGGGATGATAGAAACGGCTAGTGAAAAAATATCCTTTCTTTCAAGGTAAGTGTAAAGTCACTAGTGCCTACTATTCTGAGAGACTTGGCATCCAGCATCAGTGAAGTATTTTAATGAAGAAGACACATTTGCATAGCACCCCTTCGTGCACTCCAGAACGTTGGACGTCATGATGTGTACAAAGTATTGTTTTAGGAAGCTACACTGCTCTCAAAATCTACCTGAAATAGCAAATCCCTCTCTCTTCTCAATCTATTAGCCAAATGGCTAAAGGCCACTCAGGTTTCCCAACCTGCATGTTCTTCTTCCATCTCATAAATTCTGCAGGTAAGTGTCCAAACTACTGGCACATGGCAACACTGTGCAATGAAATACTGGTGGAAGACAAACTGTTTTGTGCAGCTCCATGAATAAATAGGGTCTGGGGTCAGGTAGGCCAAGCAGAAGTAGTGCTGGACCTTGCTTGTTTTGAGCAAGGCTGCCTTTCTCTACAGCATGTGAGCTGTGTGGTGTGGATGTATTCTGCATTTATCAAGTTGTCAGTATCCCTGCAAGCAGCCCCCATTACCTTGTTACGCAACGTACAGAGCAGATCTGCAAACCAGCGGAAAGACTCAATGTCCCTGCACACCCAAATGAAGTAGAGTCTTCTGAGCTTGTAGCGTTTCCAGCCATCACTTGAAAATAAAACATTTGGGTTATTAAAAATTATCATTTAAAAAGGAAACATTAATTAAGATGCTTTATATTCATTAGTGGAAATGGGAATTTCCATCAGAAGCTAACTGCTAAGTTGTTCTTCACCCTATGATACATCAGAGGTTGAAATGACCAATGCAGCCTATTATAATGATCCTGAGAATACTGAATCTCTAGCACAGAGCTAACACCCTTCACAGACACTGTTTCCGCATTAGGAAGTTGTCAGCTATACAGATGATTTCGGCAGCAAATATGGATTCATGCATCATCATTAAACTTTTATTTCAAAGCAAAGCGGACATTCTGAGTTCAAGTGTACTGTGTCAATTCTTTATTAGGTTTATAAAGCAACCCATAAGAGAAAAATATTGACAAATGCAATAATGTCAGGACTTAATTCTGCCTTTATATGTGAAAGGCTCTGGTTGATTATAATTAATACTCTAGCAAAATCACGAAGAGCAAATCAAATCAGAGCTCCATTGTGCCGGGGAGATGTGAGATATATTACAGTCCTCAGAAAATGCTGGTGGGGAAAGTGCAGTCATGGGCAGACTCTGACGTTGCATTTAGAAAAACAGGACTCTCATGTCAGATGTCTAATAGAAAAAAACCACAAATATAGCACAAAGGAAGGACTGGAATGAAATGGGAAAGAAAATAGAAGTGAAAAAAATCTTGACAATTAATGAGTTCAAACAAAGTACAAATACCCATGAAACATCTTCTTAGTTAGCCAATGCTGTTTTCTGTTGTTCTGATCACTGAAACAGCCAGTGCACAGACTGCTTCCTCCTTTTCCTCTAAAAATAATTTTCAGATAGAGAAGGCCATAGCCTGTCAACTTCAAACACTTGTCCCAGGAGCCAGCCCCAGTCAAAAAGTTTCATGATATATCTCACCATATCCATTGCGCGCTATTTGAAACTCCAGGGTTGCTGGCGTTTCCACCAAGGGGTGTTGTATTAAGAGATCTACCTAAGTGATGACTCCAACCACTGCTACCTAAGTGATGACTCCAACCACTGTAAGCCCAAGGAACAAGGATGGAGACATTCTCAGCAGCATGTAGGCACTGAGAACTTGCCTTTCATGTAAACTCCCCATAGAGAGAAAAAAAATGCTTTAAGACTGGAGAGTACAGAGTCTTTCAAGTCCTGATTTCAGGCTTTTTATTTGTAAACTCTTGACCTGCAGAGAACGATTTCCTCCACCTTTTGCTGACTGCCTGTAATAAGACAAGCCCTTAGGAAGGGTCACAATCTGCTCAGATGTGACGTGATAACTATAAGCAGTAGAAAGGAAAAGAAGTGCCTTTCACCATAAAAAAGGATAAAAGAAGAGAAAAATGCAAGGTATTTTGTACTGAACTGCTGTAGCTCAGTAACAAACCACCACTCTTGGTGATGAAATGTTGCAGCTGGACAAAAAAGCTGGACTGCAAAACTTGATGAAACAAGTCAAGCATAGATTTAAAATAGCACCTCAGACACACATGCTTGGATCTACCTCCGGCAAGACATATCATGCAATAAAGGTGCATTACATTACATTACATTACCCATTCCACATGTATATAATGCTTATTGTGTGTTTCTATATTACCACTGCCCATAATAACAGCCATTATTTACAGACCATTCTGCCTGAAAGCCACCAGCTTTCCTTAACATGTTATGTTTTCGTAAAAATAGGGAATAGCGTTCAACAGTTAAGTGGAGGGAAGGGCGGGGACAGGAATTAAGTTGTGTACATACAACAGGAACACAACTGAGGAGGAAACAAATGACCGTGTTGATCAGGCTTCTGATCTCCTCCAGACATGCATGACCTCCACACAACAGGACTGTCTCCGCTGCTCTGCAGCGCTGGCGTCGTAAGGCTGTTTGCATGTTCACACCTGCCAATTTCTGCTTCTAAGCCAAGGCAAAGACAACAGGCAGATCATCCTCTAAAAAAGTGCTTTGTTGATGTTTAAATAGGGAGAAGGAAAGCAGGCTCAGGCTGTTACTTTTTCCCAGAATCACAGAATGATTCCCCTGTATAGTGTTACAGCACACAAGGGAAAGATTGGCTACAAAGGCAGTTTATGGGATTGGCTGCTCATTTATGGCTTTATCCAGATACATGGACATTGCAAAAGCTTTTGGACACTAACCTTCTATGGCAATGTCTGTGCAAGTTCCTACAGCCTCTGATAACACACTGGTAGAGGCAAACATCTCATTACCTGCTGTTTGCCCATCATTATCATTTCTGCAAAGCACTGTCAAGGATAATCCATCACGAGGAAATTGGTCATCTCATCCACCTGGGCCCCAGGCTTTCAGCAAAAATGTACCCTTTTTTTGAGAGGATGAGCAACACACTCTCAGGAAAAGAAAACGAGGGAAACGAGATGGTCTTCGAGGGCGGCATCACCATGAGACTGGTGGGACTGATAACTTTCAGAAGCGCTCAGCACTGCCAGGTCCAGCCCAGATCAAGGACAGAAGAACGTGCACAGCATCTAAATTCTAGGCCTTCACTTTGGAGTTAGAGCTGACCATTGGCATGCCCATCTTAGAACAAATCCTTCAGTTGTACCCTGTAAAACCCTCCCAAAGCCAGCTAGTCTTTCAGCAATTCAGGGAAGGTTTGCTGCTTTGGTTGGCTGCTTATACAGTGCCTATGAAACAGGGGTGCTTACCCTGTGACTGGAGCTCTTAGCCAACAATCTAGCCAAAAAAAATTAATAAAAATCAATATAATCATAAAAGCAAGCTTATTTCACACAGCGTAAGATTTGGTGGGAAACACATTGCTGGTGTGACAGAGAAACAAGTGGTGAAAGGTTTGCTCTGACTAGAATGTCAAATGCTTTACATTGAAATAAAAAAAAAAATTAAAAAAAGAAAAGGGAATACCTAAATTTAAACTTTTCAAATGGAGTTACACATCCAAATGCTACCTGAACCCAAGTTGATCCCTTTCCTTTAAAACCTTATACGTACACATTTACAGAAGTCAAACAGACCAGGAGACCTGGCCCTGCATTTCCAGCAGAAAGACTGTCACAACTTCTGACTCTCAGAAACTCACGACCATAGTCCATAGCCTCACCTCAGCTGGGTCAAGGGGAACAAGAGAACACGGCCGACTGCATCAACCACAGGTTAGGCTGGTGGCAGGATATAAAGGTTAGTGACACTGTCCCAGCTCAGGTGCATTACTGGCTCAACTCTGCCACAACTCTCCGGGTTATAAAGCCCGTATGTGTTGATTTATGCTCTTCAGGGGACACCTCAGTCCTCTACCTCTCTCCAGTGAATCATTCACTTATGTTACGCTAATGAAAGTTTTTAAATTCTCTGAAAGTCTTTCTGACACGCACTACTAACGTAAATTGAGGGCTTTAAAAGGCTAAAGCTCACTTACAGCAGTGTGTTGAGTACTGATGCGAATGGTGTAACTCCGATACCTCCAGCCACGCAGAGGCTGACCTCATAGTTCAGGGATTCCTCAAAGGGACTTCCAAAAGGTCCATCCACATACAGTCTGCAGAAAAAGCAAAAAGAGCACTTTTAGAGAAAGCTGCTAAAATCAGAGAAGAGAGGAAAAGAAACATGAGCTGGAATTAACATCCTACAAAGAATTTGTTTCAATTTTTTATTAGCCTTGGGATGCAGAATATGAAAACATTTTTCCTAGAAGGCTTTATATAGAGAGAAACCAACATGCAAATGGTATGAAAACCTGTTATGTGCAATCTCTTGGCACATTCCATAATTAGACAAGCCATTTTATAATCAAACAGGTGGAGGTGACTAAATTATGACAGCCCTTTGTGTCTGATGTTAGAGGGTGAAGAAAGTGCTGCACTGGAAACAATAGCAACTTGGAGAGTGGTAAGCAGGAAGAGACCTTGGCTAGGAGGTTCACCTCTTGAACATCAGAAACAGCTGAGATGCACAAAGGGGTACAAAAATCTATTTTTCATGGCTTCTCATAATGCTTTTCACAGGCCTCCAGGGAATAAAGAGGTGACACATACCCTCTTGCAGTGAGCAAGAGGAACAAATTAACATCTGTCTACTCTTTCACTTCACATCCAGACCACTGTGAATGTGGTCTATCCCAAACATAGAGAATAACTGAAGGGGGAGTAGAAACCACTGAATTTACATCTTTAACTCATACCTCTCATTCTTACAACAGTTTTATTTACCTGTTTTTAAATATCATTTAGGAGACTAAGTCCCATTTGCAACCCATTTGTAGTATTTCAAATACTTCTGGAAACTCAGTTGCCTATAATTCAAAAATGGGCTTTTAAGCATCTTCAAAAATTTGACCTCCAAATCTTTTCCACACTGCTGAAAGTCTGACCAAGGTCACCCATAGATAGCTTAAAATTTATTGTCTCTAATATCTCTAATAAATTCGTATATCCCTTATTCTACTTATGGAATACCAATCTTCAGTAATAGATTGACCTGTAGAAACTATTATGAAGAAAACTTGAATAGTATATTTAGTCAATGTCCATTCTGTGTATAAGTGTCTCACTGGATCATCTCATTTTAGGTAACCGGTGAATATAGCAAAGTGTGGTGGGACCAGCACTGCGTTCAGCAGCTCGGTGACTAGGTGTTTGCTCACAGCCAGGCCGACTGACATCAACCTTTGGCCTAAGTCCACACAAAAGTTCCAACATACATATTTTTATACACACATACTGGTACTGTTATGCAACTAAGCTAGGCATACTATTTGTCTAATGAAAGGGCATAAGTTTCTCCGTTATACCATCAGCCAGAGAATTAAAGGTAGGGGAGACGGCTCTTTTCCCAAAGTCTTCCAACCCTCATCTGATTCTTTCCTATTGAGGGCTAAATCTTAGCCATAACTTAAGATCTCAGTCTGACCTCATTTCTTTTAGTTTTGTAGTCTGACCCTTGGCATCTTGTCTTGTCAAGACAACATCTTGTCTAGGTGTCTTTGGCCAATACGGTCCTTTCTAGGAAATTTCTTCCAGACCTCTGCTATTGCTGACATCTTGATGCCTCATATGTTAGGCTCCTTCTTTTACAGTGTCTTATCTAAACACAAATAAGTACCTACTTTCTGATGGATCTAGAGGCAAACAGATGCCCTTAACTATACTCTGTCTTATAAACTCATTTCTCGGCTCTTGGTGTCCTGCCTGGAGACCTGGCCAGCCACAGCCATGATCAGAAAGCATTGGAATTGCTGTCAGTAGACATCTTTAAATAAGTAGACATTTTTAAATAACTATCCTGATTCCGCACTGATATTCATAACTAATCATTCTGCAACCCAAATATGCTTGTTCTTATTTCTCTCTGTGTATTCTGAAGTCACTACAGTATTCTACAAATGTTCTTTCAGAGATTCTCAAAGCTTTTCAATGTCAGGTATGTTAGTGCCAGCGTGACGAGAATACTAGAAAAACAAATTCACTCCTTACTTAGGACAGATAAATCCTTTTGCATAATGGGGCCAAAAAAACCCTTAACTGGACATGTGCATATGATATAAACATAACTTTAAGTATCTTCTCATTAAATGTTTCCTTTTACATAACACTTTATAGACCATTTGCTTAACCAGGTTTTTTTATTCCACTAATGAAATGAGACCACTGCTGGTGCAGAGTGCAGCAGCAGCTACATTAAGAGATCTTCTAAATGTTGCACTGTCATTTGACTGAGGAGGTAAAGGAGCATCTCTTATTTAAATAAACAACAGGGGAAATGTAGAGAAGCAGACTATTACTCTGTCTGTCCATGGGACATTTTGAGGGAAGTCCACGAATGTTATGTGTCTCAGATGTGTATCTCAACAGAGATATAATTTTGGGATATCAGTATAGGGCAAAAAGAAAAAAAAATTAAAAAATAAAAAAAATTACTGGATAACGAAGCACCTGAAGTTCACTGTCATTCCTGGCATACCTCTTATCCATATGCTGCCCTAATCAGATCCTGCCTACCTGGTGAGTCGCTCCTAAATGTATGAAGGGCACAATCCTGAGGGAAATTCCTTGCATTTTGCACAGGGAGCACTAACTTTCACTTGGATATACAGACTTAAAGCCAACATATTGGGGGAAAAAACACAAGCAAACAAAACAGAAGCAACTGGCAAAGTAGATTTTTCCAGAAATTAGGACAGGGACAGCGGATGCGATAATAGTCATATACTGTGGGGGAGAGACTCAGCAGAATTGTACTTAAGCCCATATGAGGACTGTCTGAAGTATATATGTATGTATGTCTGATCTCAGAAGGGATTAAGCAATTCCTGGGAAGTCTGAGCGCCACTGACATGATCAGGAGTTGAAACATGCAAAAACAGATCCGGTCACTGCAAATCAGTCAAGCATGGTGCATAATTCCATGCCAGAAATTCAAGGAACAACCTTCAATTAAATATGTATTTTTGGTCAGATTGCTCCAGTTTGTGGCCCATTAGCCCCATCTGGCCTGCAAAATATTTCTATCTCCCCACTGCGTCTTCCTCTGAGGGAGTAAGGAGCAGTTGTTTGGACAGCAAATGCAGTCAGAGGAGCCAAGAGCCTCCTGCTGTGCCTGCATGTGGCCCTGCACAGAACAGCCAGAAGTCACCGCTTCCAAGTGTGAGAAATGGGGGAAAAGCTGCAGAAATATTGCTACTGCATTAACCCACTCCACAAGACTGCCTCAAAAGGCTGATTCCAAAGACAACATGGCCTCCCTGGAAGATTTGTTTGGATATCATAAACGTGCACTATTTAATCCCATTTTACTATGGGGGTAATTTATAACTAAAAGAAATGGGACTCTGATGCCCTGATGGAGGCGGTCAGTTCGGAATCGATCCTTCTTTTATTCAAGTCAGTGGAAGAAAAAAGCCCCTCATGATGCTGTATCAAACAGAGCAGTGATTCAGTCATGGACTTTTGCAGAGATTATGCAACTTTCACTTCCTGTCAACATGTTCCTCCTTTCATTTGGTAATACTGAAAAGTTTTGCATAAAAGCACTTCATTATTGCAAATGAAATCTCGCAGCATTCAATAAAAAGACAGACAAGCCAAGGGGGGTAAGAGGACTTTTTGTTTCTTGAGTTGTGCCCCAGATATATCACACTACCGTGCTATGCTCTCCTATCCCCCCAGCTTTAATTTAATTAACATGAAGGAAGGGAATGGAATTTTACTAAAAGTTTAGAAATTCCCCCTTCAGGCAAACTTATTCAAATAACGAGTTGTTCTTTTCACATGTATTCATTTCCAGTCTTAGGAGTACTCTCAGTTATTCTGGCACAGTTTCTTAGCTCACAATCAGAAAAAAGGCTCCTCAAAACAGAACATATCACAAAAAGTAGCAGACCACATCATTATAAAACATCTTACAGATAGCTGGTGAACATATTTTCTATTTAAAGCACCCTTACATTCTACAGTACAGCAGTACTGGAATATCCCAGCAAGCACCAAGACAGCTTATTCCAGAGCTGGGCAACACAACTGCACTAACACGGGGCTGTCCCTAAACCAAGGGACATTGTCCCAGGGACACAGGCAGCTGTACTGCTTTTGGGACCCAAGTTATTATCTTCCATAAGGAACTGCACAGTGATGTGTGGAGACACCTATTCACACCTCTGTCAGATTTGGATCTCAGCGCCACACTTCAGGGTGTAGGTGCCCTTAGACAAGTTTAATGCTTATATTGTCCTTCACTACGCAACTAAATGCCAATATTACATTTTTCTCCAGGCTCTTTGGGAGCTACTGTGAAACATTATTGGGGATATTAGTGAAGTAACAGATGGATAGGGGACTTAATTCAAGAGCTTGTAGGAACTTTTAATTTAAAAAGTATCAGCATTTGTAAATTGAACAAAATGCTTGGATACAAAGTACTGCATAGAGCACAGAAAGTGAAGTCCTAGTCTGACTGAATTTTGTGGCAAAAATCTTACTAATGTCAACAGAATAAGGATTTCACCCAGCAGTGTGAGATTTTATATCCTTGGGGAAGTGTTCAGTTTGTTACTAAGACCCAGGTGTAGGTACCTTTGTGTGAGCATACTAAGTCCCTGATAGTCAAAGGAGATGCAGTCAATGCAGGAGCCTAGAAAGACATTAAAGATGTGATGAATTGCTCACTATGCCTGCTGACTGTACTGACTCAATTCAACAGGACCTTAGAGACCAGTGTCCCTCTGGAATGGCAGCTGAAGGCCAAGCAGAACTGAAATGGCACTAGACACCTAGGCTAAGGCACCTGAATCCAGACCTAGGTATCCACTGAGATATTTGGAGCTTTGGTACCTAGCTCACAGACAGACACCCACCTCCAGTCTTCAGCTGGATAGTTCTCCAAAATTACAAAAAAAATCAACAACCATTCTCCCACACTCATTCTTCTCTTTAACTTATCCTACCAAACCAAAAGCTCAGTACTGATGGATACAGCTTTAGAACTACAAGGAACCAGCTGTCTGAAGGCCGAAACAGTCTCCTGATGTTCTTCTGCTGCTGTAACTCTTACGCACCAGAGAGATGCCATCACCTCCCTCTGATAACCCACAATACCAGCCTCCACCCCCATGTGATAAATATTCAAACAAGTGCCTTCATGTTCCTCCCACACTGCCCTTCATGCCTGGGAGGAAATCTCTGTAAACATCTGCAGAGCTATTTCATTATCTTCCTTCAAATTCCTCCTTAAGACTCCTCATTCCTCTAATATCTGAAAAAACTCAATAAACCAGAAGCTGACAGTAGTTAGGCTGATGATGATAGCTCAGTCATATTCTGGCCCAGTGCTGTCTCTGTTTCCCTGAATTTTGCTGTCTGATTGTATCCATCTGTTGTCTCCTGTTCTTTTAGTTTAAGTTGGTTTGGTCAGGACAGTCTCTCTGCTGTGTTGTTGCATGTATCAGGATGGCTTCCCGATGCACGACTGGTTCTTCAGGGCACTAGAATAACACGGATAAATGAAGAATTACTGGAAACCGTGCAATTCTGAAACTTAGAGGCAATCTTTCATATGGCAGGCTTGCAGAAAGCAAAACTGACTACAGAAGTGTTCCAGGCAACTTTGGAGTCCAAGGCTTAATTCACAGTTTTCAGCAAAAACCTAGTTACAACAAATTACATGATTTTGATTTTTCAAAGAAGCTGCACTTACGACTATTGAATATTTTTCAAACATTTTTTGCAGCAAAAATCCAGACAGCAGCTTCATCTTTTGAAGTCAACATATGACACTTCACATCATTTTTTACATCTCAACTAATAAGTGGACACTCTGATACCATATTTTCCAGAGGTCTTGTGATTATTGACATTATTTTAGTACCAACAGCGTCTCACAGATGAAGAACCATCCCTGAGCAAAGCACATCATTCTTGGTCTGTACGGATTTCCGAAACTACAATGGCTTTCAAGGTTTAAAAGTGTAACAAAATGTGACATCTGGCATGTGAGATCAGAGATTCCCATGTGTTCTCCTGACATTGTGAAGGATGATGTTTTCATTAAAGAAAACAGCAGCTCCTTAGACAAGTGAGCTTGCAAAACCCAGTGGGTCCAATTAACTCTATATACTATTTTGTGCAAGATTGCAGTGTTATGATTCTAATTCAGATTTCATTAGGCATCCTCTCCTTTTTTCAGCAGCTTAATATCTGATTGATTATTCATATTTTTTCCTTTCAACTTCAAACATATTCTTTCAACATGTACTAGAGCTTGTAGAAGTTTCCTTCTCTCTTCCACAGAATTTGCTTCCTTTATCAGTTGGTCAAACATCCAATTATAACAACGTAGATGGCTCAAAACCCTATAGAATCAATTAGCATCAAATTTTCTTCTCATAGGAAGATGGCAAATTACCTTTATTTTTAAAATTCTAGAAAAGCCATTGGTTTTAGTACATCTCAGTTTCGTTTATTTCTCCCTGGCTGGGCAAAATAAAACGAAATCATCAGTTCCTCAGCTTATTACACTCTCAAGGGCCCAGAAATGACTAAAGAAGAATTTCCATCCTTAGCAAGAGAAAATATGTTGAAGGCATGATGACAAGGGCAAGGAAGTAGAAAAGCAGAGTAGGCATCTGCATTTTTATGGATAACCTGAAGTGAGATCCATGGTTTTCCATGAGACAAGTTCAAGGAGAAGAGAAGATCCCACTGGAGTATGCTGGAACACTAAAGCAGCAAAAGTTGCACCATGACTTATGGGGAGCTGAACTTGTAACAGAGGACTTAGAAGGATGGTGGAGGAGGAGAAAAGGGCCTCATAACTATGAAGGAAAATTTCAAAAAAGAATAGAGATAGAACCTCCACTGAACGCATCAGAAAACAGACTTGCACAACTGACAGACACCCTTGTAAGCATGGGTTTTCCTTGTTCAGGACTCCTAGAGCAATCTGAAGGTAATTTCTCAGACCAAGTTCATCTTCCTCAGAATTGAATAAAACTGTCTAAATATTGCCTAAAGTATTTATGGAGAACTCATATTTCTTATTACTCATTGGTGACTACCATAAGAGAGAAGCAACAGTTTAGACCGTTCACTTCATTAAAAAGGTCTGTAAAACCACTATGAGAACTACAATCAAGTATAATTATGTATTCAGACAACTTTGTTCTCTGAAAGTACATGTACTTTTTGTACCAAATTCTTGGGTCAATATTCTTAATTAATGTTGTATTAATTTTTCTCCATGGCAGCCTTTTTACTGTCATTTTCATAAAATGTTTCCAAAATGTATTCCTTTGATTAAAGATCACACATAATTTATTTTATTGTAACAAGAAATCCAATTTTCCACTTATTTCCTTAACAATTACAGTATCTATTTTGTGAAGTGCCTTGACCCTCTGTAAACTCCTCTCCTACCAATTTTGCCTCAGCTAATGAAGTAAAAGAACAGTAATTGTAATGATTGCACTACCTATTATAACTTGCCTTTTGAAAATGCAGTTTGTCACATCGTTAAGTGATGAAATGCTGCAGATCAGCGACCACAAGTAGGCTGAGTGTGTTGACCATGTTTCCCCAAAACGCATTCACTGGCTCAGTAGTTATCTGTCCATCTCACTGCAAACAGTATTTCTGCTTTAGAGTAATCCACTTCCGTATTTGACCTTTTGTCTCTTTCAATATTTACAGGAAGCTTTTTCTTGCCTGTACTGCTCCCTTTGGTGGTCATCTCAGATTGCCGTCTAGCAGACAGCATGGGTCCCTCTCACAAGCAGTGGTGATATTAGCACTGAACCCTCTTCCTCCCTTAGTAAATTATATTCACCAAGACAGGGTATCCCATGTACCCATGCCAGTGGAAACACCTGCAGCATCAGTACCTCAGGGAATTATGGGATACCTAGAGCAACTGAAGATTACTGATGCAACTGGATTGCAAATTTCAGATGTCAATTCAAGTTCTCCAAACCTCTAATTATCACATATTAACAAGCACCGGAGGTCTATTCCCTCGGCAAATCCCTCAAACACTCCCAGCAATTCCCCTAGCCAGCATTTAAGTGTTTTCAAGTTAAGTGAAAAAACCAAAAAAGTCTAAATGGAAGTTTAGGACTCAGGAAAGCCTGACAGTTAGTACATATATGAGATATACTAGTTGTGCCCCCTTGAAGATGCTTTGCACTTACAAATGTATTTGGGGTGCATATTAAACAAAAAGCCAAAATACTTTTTTGATAGAGTAGGCATGGGGAATGAGCAGACCATTCTAAATAGATATCCATGCTGCCAGTAGGCTTTGCTGGTCAAGCTCAAAAAATACACCTTAGGGATGGGAAAGAAAAGTTGCCACCTGGTCACAAATCACAAGGATAACAAGTGCAGAAATTAAAATCCTAGCTAGGTATCTGCAGAAACGAGAAAGGAGGACAGAAGAAGCTGACTAGAGCACTGGAAGATGTAGTTGGCAGCAGATCAGTCTGAAGACAAGACCAAGCATAACATGATGCCCTCCAAAGGCAGCCAGCTCAGGATCTTTGGACTAGAATAAGTAGAGATGAAGAATAAAACCTGAGGAAAATAAGAAGAAAAAAACAAAGAAGGAAAAATCACAACAAATTCTGCAGTTGGAATGAAGTAGTCAATCCTTCAATAAAATGGCATTCTCAATATATAGTAAACTTAACCACAAATCTACTACCTAAAGTGCAACTCCCAAGAAAAATTTGTCACATCTCACTGCTTTCTCTTTTCTATCGTTGGGTGGGCACTAGGTAAGCAAAGTGACTTAGTCCAGTCACCAATCTATCTTTTCTGTGGAGAACTCTCTTTGTAAGGAAATGTCTCTCGCAGCTACGCTCCCTTTAAGGAAAGACTCCCCATAAGCCACATGTCCTACACAGGCTGGTGAATGTACCTATAGGAGTAGGTTCCCTTTTATTTGCTTTTTTTCCCTCTTATTTCTTATTTCCCATTATTTGCTTCATGAATGCAAGCAAAATTTGCTTCATGAAGCAAATAATTACTGGTTTGGGGGGTTGTAAAATATCTTTGCTTGAACTTAGCTGCCGGGAAGCCTAGAAAGAAATTCTCTAAAAATTGCTCAGACAGTTGGGGAGTGATATCTGCAAGATAATGAGAAGGCAACTTCCAATGGCTTCCAGATGTTCAGTGGTGGTCAGACAAGCTCATTTCCTTAGGTTGACGGCCTCTTATCTCGAAAGGGATATAGAAAACTGGCAAGACCAAAATGGAACGAACACCTGCTGAAAGCTAGAGTAAACCACACATAGTTGCAGTAAAATGGCAGATTAAGGATGAGATCATCCAACTTGGAGAAGGAATTTCTAAAGTCAACATAAGCCTATAGATGAGTCTGCATACAGATTCACAGGCAGAAGCTTATCAAGCTACCAGAGAATATACTGCATTACTTCATAGATGAGCTCAATCCAGCCCTGACCCTCTTGACCTCTCCGTTGTTTTTCTCCGAATATGCTCCAACTTCTTATTTCAAGCCCATTATTGCCTGCAGTATTTCAATTTCAATCCTGCCAAGGCTCTATATAATGGCATCATTATTCATAGATGGTATTGTCATTATTACTACCTTTTTAGACATACAAAGATGCCTTATACAACCCTCTGGCCTCCTGGGTTATTCAAAATCAAGAATTTTTCATCCCTGAATTTTTAAATTCCTTCAAGCTGTAAGAGTAATCATGATAACCATATAATTCTGTGATTCTGTGATAAGAGAAGGTCTTATTTTTAGCATTTCCATGAGTTTTAAGAAGCTGAGAGAACAGGTGACCCCAAACAAGACAGATGAGCAAGTGAATTGGTGAGAGACACACAGAGGACTAGTGTTTAAGTAATTCAAATATATGATTCCTCTCCTAACCCTTCACATACGTACTTTTCATAAATATCCTGAGGGTTACAACGTACTGGGTGCAAAACACTGCTGTAGAGCTGGGTGATCATAAGGCACTGAAGAGAACAGAGCCTGGACATCACAGCAGAATACATCTGGCACAGAGTCCGGTTCTAAGCAGAAGGGGGTCTTCCTGTAGATCCAATGCCAGTTCCTGTTGACAAGATCCCCTGAAGTTGCTCTGTGTACATACAGAGAAAACACATTGTGTGTGGCTGGAACAGGTTGTCCAGAGAAGTTGTGGATGCCCAGTTCCTGGAAGTGTTCAAGGCCAGGGTGGATGGGGCTTTGAGCAACCTGGTCTAGTGGAAGTTGTCCCTGTCCACGGTTGGGGGGTTGGAACTAGATGATATTAAGGTCCTATTAGTATTATAAGGTCCTAAAGTATCCTATTATTCTATGAAATCTTGACTCATGAGACCTCTTGAGGAAAATCAGTGCCCTGCAGCCCCACATTGATTCCCGTCATGTTCGTTGTCATTGTGACACACAGATCACAGGACTGTGTGCCAGGTCTGACCACAAATACCAGTTTTCGTTGGTCAGAGAGGAAGAGAAGCCCTGCCTTTTAATCCCATCTCCCTCATGCTGATCCACTGTCACTTCCAGACTGTCATTTACATACTCAGCTATGTTCTTCCTTTTGGTGAAACCAGGTAGCAACTCTTTCTCAGACCCCTCCACACTATCAGGAGTGCTTAATTTAATAGGTTTAATACTCTGACACATGCAGACAAAAGACAAAGTGCTAAGCATGGCCCTAACATCCCCCGCCCCTCCCTCCCCCCTCAGCCCCAAGATGTCACTGTTTCTTCTTTGGTGATGATGATAATTTGTCTCTTGGTGAACTGTCTGACATTTCTGCTATTCCAATGCATCTTCCTTTTCTTTCACCCACCTCCTGAAATTTGCCAGATCATTCAGAAATTCCAATCCATCTGCTCTGAAATACACTATCCTCCCTGGACCAGTGTCATCTGAGGATTTAATTAGCTCGGTGTTTACATCTCTCTCCTTGCCATTCATTACTTGATGTATCGAAAAAGAACAAGTCCCAAGATTAATTGCTGCATACTTGATACCTCACCCCTTTTAAAACTGTCTGCTTAAGAACTATTTACTGCTTGCCACCTGTCAGCACTGACTTTTTAATTTTCCTTTTTTTTTGTTTTAATAACTGTGCTGTATTCTTATTTAGACAACACTTTGTTGAATTCTCTATTTCAAAAAAATCTGATTCCAGGACAAATCAAATAGCAAAAATGCTACTGAATTCCATGATACCAGGATTTAGTTCTGCAGGACTAAAAGATAAATTGTGAACCACTATACAAGTGGATATACATACCAAGTCTACTTTTTACTATTTATCCTGCTGTAGTCCTATATTTGTAAGTAAACACACCAGGACATGGGCAGTACACAATGGATAAAATCCCAATTGTGTAGGTTTTGTGTATCTACCAAACATCAGTTTTTAAAGAGTTCACTCTGTATCCATCAGCTGTGATCAGTGGTTAGGTGTTCCACATACCATTTACTTTATTTCTGCTTAAGGTTTCCCTTAACAACTGTAATCTAAACACACTGTAAAGTAAAAACTGGACTGACAGGTGAATACTTTCTGCTTGTTCCTTTCTGAGATTCTGAAAACTGTATTTATGTTTTCCCTAATGGTTGCATTCATCAATCATTTGCTAAACCACCACCACTTGTTTCTAATGATATTACTGCCACATCTATTGTGGAAGTGCTCAAAGGTCCCTCATCAAAAGGTACTTTCCCACACGGAGTAGGAACTTCATAAAAATGGGCAGAAAGAGGATGAATAATACAGCAGCTCAGGTGCTGTGCTGGAATCCAACCTGTGCTCTGCCACACCTTCCTCAGGAGAACTTGGGCAAATCAGTTTGACACCGTGTGAGAGTGCCTACCTGTTACACAGGAGAGTGCCAGGAATAGTTGTAATTCTCAAACACAGAAGAACAACGCAACAATGACTTCACTTAAAAGGCTGTGAGGCCCATAGATACATCTATAATAGTGATCATAAATTCCATCAGTATATCGATCACAGCCCTTAATGAGCAAATAAAAGGACAGGAAGGATAACATCACACAAAGGAGTGTTTTGAGATTCATTGCTTTATGGTTTTGTCTGTCTAACTGATTGCTTTTATCAGCAGACCCAACATACACAGTTTAAAAAAGGGTGATAGCTTCACATCTCATTGGAAAAGTCTTGCCAAGACAAACAAGTGAAAGAAAGGGAAAAGATGACTGTGGATAAAGGCACCAGCCCTGTTATTTCCTTGATAATCCTATTCCATCAGTTTGGTTAACCTTACATGACAGTCTTCAAATATTTACGTACGCGGTTTCTTTTTTTTACCACCAGTGACCCAATGATAATAAAACCATAAATGATTTAGAAGCACTTTTGATACATTATTCTTCTGTGAGCAAGTTTAGTGGTGCAATGTCCTTGAGCTTTCATACTCCAAGGATGTCATGGTTCAGGCTGGATTGGCCAATGACGGACGACAGATGTTCTCCCCCCACCTCTTGCTCCAAGGAGAGAAGAGATAAAGAGCACAGAGAAAAAGAGACCCCAAGACTCAGCAAAATCAAGACACACACACACCCCCCTTTTTTAATTGAAACTAAATATTTCAGTCATGAGTCTTATCCTTGGACATCATAAGAAGGATGGAACAGGAGGATGAGACAAATTTAATTGGCTCTTAATTTCCAAAACTTTTCCACACAGTGCAGATGTTACTCACTGGTACCATAATCTGAGTGCAGGGCAATATGACTAAGAACAAGGTTAACTCAGTGAGGGGAGTTCTTCTGACCACATCTAGCTGGCATAGCCATTGCAGACATAAATGGATTTCTTAAGCTCCAGTGATGATCTTTAGAGTTGCTTGCAGTCAACCTGCTGTATTTGCTATCAAATTATTTCTTGAAAGAGCCAGCTCCATTTCAGTAATGCTGTTCGTCCCAGTCCCTAAAAGTGGATTCCTTAACTGTAGTGCAAATCTGCACTGAGAAAAAGAAAAGTTAACCATCAGCCACTACAGCGCTAGTTACTGCCTTCTAATAACATGAAAGCAAAATGCATAGAGGCAGACACACAAAAATGCATTCAAACAGCAAAGCGCTGCTGCAGATGGGGCACTGAAAGCCAGAAAAATTCCCCATCTTGAAGTGCTGCTTGTGCTGACTGAAAGAGGGAAGGGGGGCTGAGCCCCAGGGGACAGCCCTTCTGCTGCACTCAGAGCTTGGAATTAGATGCTCAAGCGCATGCTAATGGCACCATGGGTGAAAGAAGCTTTAGAAATGCCAAACTCACAGCCTGTTTTTTCCTGGGGACACAGGGATCTGCAAATAAATTAGCAAGACACTCCTAAAACCCTCCTCCCCACCACAAGACAGAAGGAGCTCAGGTTGTCCATCAATATCAACACCACTTGCCTGTCACAGAAGAGCAGTCCCCAGAGGCTCTCATTACAATCAGAGCCCCATGCAGCTGAACAAGCTCATTTTATTGTGCTCTGCTGATCCCATAAGGTAAACCTGTTCTTTTGAATTAAGGTATCTTTCTCTATGTAACATGTGGACTGTGCACAAAACAGAAAGCTACATCTGTCTTGTCTTCTTCCTTGCTCTCCTTCCCTCCCTCTCTCCCTCCCTCCATCCTCACACAATGTTCAGCATCACTGCTGCCTTCCAAGCCATTCAGAAACCAAATCTATATCAGAGATTTTTTTCTTCAGTTCACCAGCAAATTGGACATATGTGAGCTGAAGCAAAATTTCATGTCCTCTCCTTGAAACAAAACAGGGCCCTAACAGAGAGGCTGGCATGTAATGATCATCCTTCACAGAAAGTTTGCTCTTTCTGGAGGAAAAGCAGCGTAGCATTTCACATGGACCTAACTGAAATGCATATCCAATGACTTTTACACTCTTCAGATCAGCAGTGATCCTTCAGAACAGCAGCCCCTGCTCTTCCCCTCGGAAACACTGGCACAGCCCACTCTATCACCCTAACTAATGGATTTCAGTACTTTCTAGTCTTTCTTGCAGCTTACACTGAAAAAAATTATGGAAAGCCTGAGTTCAGTTCGCAATTCTGCCAGATTTTATATTATATGAGCTTGAATGAAGTGCCAGTTTCCTAGATTTGGGAGTGGGAGTGGGATCTCTCCAACACACTTCAAACTTATACTAATGGAGCGATTAGCTGAAATCCTAGAACTGCTTCCCTTGAAAACTGCCATGGCAGGAGATACTCTTGGTATATTATTAAGATCACAGAGTTTCATCTTCACAGTGCCCAAATGCCCAGAACATCAGGTTTATGACTCCTTCACAAGATAACATTACACCTACAAGATTTCCCTCATCCAAGTTGAAAATACATCTGGGGATGAAGCAAAAGAAAATGCATGGCCCAGTTCTGCCACCATTTCTTTGGCCTTGCTCTGGTAATAACACTACCACGTGATAGAGAAATTCTGACCAACCACTTCCGTTGCTCTATCTTCCCTAACAATGTAAAAAGGATGGCACAAAAAAGTAAACTACAAATAGCTTTGAAAACCTTTTGAGATGGCATGCAAATACCTTTATTTTAGAGAAACCACTGGAAATAAATGCCTGCATTTCAAATATTGTTTAGGAAGCTTCAGCTATCCATGTAAAAAAGGACAATTTAATCTATTTTAAGACCTTCAGAATTGGTTTAGCCGACGGAAATCAATAGAATAAAGAAATTAAATCTTTTATGATGATTTGTTTAAAAGAGGAATTGACTATACTTTAAACATTCCAGTATTAAAAATCACCAACAGTAATGTATCTAAAAAACTATTTTATGCCTTAAAGACATGGTATACAGTGAAGGGAAATACAAAGCTATAATATCCTTAGTTAACATCATGATACGCCATGCAGAGGAAAGCAAAACCCCAGTCCGCAGAAGGGCTGTGGCATTTGGCTTTCATTAGACACTTTTGAGTACTTTTTGAAACCAGAGAGGATATGAAAACACACTGACAACTGTATAAGTTGCCTTTTCCATACTGGTCAAGTAGATTTGGGGTAGGAGGACTGACCCTGCTCCCATGTGGTCTTTTGGAGCATGCAGCAATTTTGCCTTCCTCCCACAGGAACAAGGAAAATTCTTTGCAGAATTTGGTTCTAAATGAGTTTCAACTGTACACAAACTTAATTTAAGCCTCATATTACAAAGATACCTTGACAGCAATGGATAATTAACTCATAAAGCAAAGTGTTACATGAAAGTTATTAGGCTCTATAGCAAATTATTGTAGTATCTTTTCTTTCTGGTTAGTGCCTATAATACAGCTTCTGTCATTGCGTTGGGGGGAGAAAAAATGTCTCTACATTCATGATACCAAGGAAAAGCATCGCTAGTCACCTCACTCGACACATTTAATGCCTCACTTTACATGCAGATGCTTAGGCTGGTAATTTTCTGACAAATCTGTAACCCACAAAATTCTTCTATTAAAAACCAACAACCAGGAACTCTGAATATCACCCAATTTATCTTTGCCATCCAACAACTCAGTGCATATCTTCTATTCAAACAGCTTTTGTGTTAGGACTTATCTACTTTAGTCTCCAATTCTGCTCATGAACAGCCTCAGCTAGCTGATTAGGCAACACTCAGAAAGGATTTGGCAGCTAATGTCATGGACCATTGCTGTTCTGCAGCTGCTAACAATGTTTTCCAGCTGCTAGCTGTCTGGCTGTTCAAAAACACTTGTGATTCTTACAAACCACTTGACGTGGTCGTAGAAGAACTTTCCTTGGGGCTAGGCTTTGGCCACTGGGTACAATCTACCAGCAGCCAACTCCCATTCCCGTGATTGACAACAACTAACAGCTGGAATAACCTACTATTGGATGAGATGGTTTTTCTACCACCGCCAGTTTTTAAGACTCAATAGTTACTTCTGAGCTGCATTCTAGCCTAGATGCTGAGGCATCTTTTTCCATTAAATGCATTTTTGATGTACATGTTTACTTGGGGATGCTCAATTCAGGGTGGTCCAGTTGGCATCCCACACCCCAGATCTATCAATTTCTCAGAAGAGACAGGGGACAGCTGTTAGAACAACATAGTCCTCTTTCTGCCCCTGATTATCACCAAGAGCTCAAAGCCCAACTTGCTGCATGAAAAAGAAATGTGAAGTGTCTCCTCCACATATAAAGAGCCTGGCACTCAGAACTGAACAACTCCACCAGTGACTCCCACCAAAAGGTTGCTAAAACTGAAATCTAGGCTCATGTCCTGACGAGAGCAAGTCATCGTCGCCCATTTTATGCAAAACTAGACTATCGTAACTGTCTCCTTTGGCTTGAAGGCTCCTGCTTCCCTCTGCTCTTACACAAAGCATACGTTTTCTCTGCTACCCAGAGGCAGCAGCAGTCTGTACTGTTTTCTGAGGTATTAAACGGCATGAAGAGGGACTTGTGGTACAGCTGAGACATTCATCTTACAGTTTTCCTGCTTCTTCAAACCTTGTTTGGGGAAGGGCCAGAATAGCAATGAGAGTGGCTAAATTTCTGCCCTCCTTAGAGACCAGTAAATGTAGTTTTTGTTTATATCTTACATGAAATAAAAAGGAAAACATGGTAGGCAACTGCTTTTTCTCTCCCAGTTTCTTTCACATGTGTAGGGTTATAATATTATAAATTTTCCCCTTTATTATAGCTGGAATCTTTCTTTTATTCCTTTTTCACCAAGATTCAATAACAAAACACCAACAAAAGATGCTGCCTCCTTTAATAGGTTCTATAAAAGAAAACAGCCTCCGGGGTCCCACATTGAAAGCATGGGCCCAGAAATTAAATTGCTAATGTGTAGGTAGGCGTATAGGAGTGAATGAATGATGCTGTTCCCTTTTATCCATAGACTCAAGGAGGAAGTCACTACTGTCAACAACCACATCTCTTTAGCACTTTTTCTTTTTCAAGAGCCTGGTGCTTGGATTTCTGTAACTATGGTAATTGTGAATCTATTTTTTAAACTAATATAAGCCATTATTTTAAATACTATGTTAAAACTGGGTAGAAGGCCAGAAGGGACCATTGTAACTCTCTCTTGCATAATGAATCAAACAACTTCACTAATAATTTCTGCATCAAACTACTACAACTTCTGTGTGAGCGGTTTAAAAAAACATCCTTCAAGACATCTGGTGGCAGATAATTCCCTACAGTCTCACACTGCTGCTCAGTAGTAGTCAGGTATATACCAATTAAATCAACAGGCTTTATCAAGATGCTCCCAAACAGCAGAATGAAAACCAGCTGTAGTGTTTTGTCTTATACCGTTCACTTTGAACAAAGCAATGATTTCATCTCCCAAATATTTTGAAAGGTTTAAGCATCTTTTCTTTTCAGTCAGCCCTTTCCCCTTCTCAATTGGGAGTATTGCAGTGTTTTGCATAAAACAGTTCATGACTGCTAATAAGCCACAACTATGCTATGATAAACAGAGCTAAGTTAAACCTCGATTCTAGATTGCTTGGTACTTAGAATATATATGCACACAGAGCTTTGATTTTGCATGTACGTTGCTGCACATATCTCTCAGAGGATACATGTTTTTCCTCACACCTCTCTACATCTGAAAGACTTGTACTCGTTTCTTCAAAGTTTCTTGGATTTCAGGTCTGAGCCCTGTTGAAGTTCGTGGCACAATTCCCCTTGGCTTTAAGGGGACTGGGTCAGTCTGTGTTGTTGCTACTTGAACTTGAGGCCTTTGGAAACAGAACAAAAGGGTCATTATTTTGCACTAGGAGTTACTGGGGCATTGTACTGGTGTTCTAAACAAATATAGCCTCTGTCTCGAGGAATTTATGACCCGCATTTGAGTTTAATGTACAGCCCTAAGTATTTCAAGATACTGACTTGGCCTTGTTGTGGATGCATCCACAACAGTCTTGTAGGATCTCAGCCCAAATATGTAGTGCACAGCATGAATTACTGTCCTCTTTCTTCCCAATTTTGTTGTGGTTTCAACAAAATTTAAATCCAATACTTGCATTTTTAGTGACATGATTACTCCTATAACACGATTGTTGTTTTTACAAAGAGCTTCCATGCTTTACTCCATTGCCACTGTTGTTCTTACCATTTGGTAAAAATCCTCAATGACAGGAAAATGCCCTTTACTTACAGTGGAAGTTTTATTGTCATGGAGTTCAACCCTATAGGATAACCTGATATCACTGCAAGTCACATAACAAAAAAAAAAAAAAAAGAAAAGAAAAATAAGAGACAAAATACCAAACCTAAAAAAAACCATATAAACTTTCTTCTCTATAAACAGCTTGAGTTTCTTTTAAATGTCATTACAGATTTCTTAAGCAGGTATCTGTTTTTTTATCAAGTAATCAAAATTGTCTGAGACTCAGGTTTTCTGGGGGCTCAGTGCTGCTGGTGAGACAGTTAGCTTATAGCTTGCATTTTGAAATAAATCTTGGAGCATTTCAAAACCAGCAATTTTCATGCTTAATGTACAATGCTACACAAAGCGTTTAAAGTGCTTGTGTGGGCACTTTTGAAAGGCTCCTTCATTTGGCACTTTCCCATCTGATTTCAGCAATATGGGCAGGCCACGAATTTTTGCAGTGGAAAACAGGATAGATGTTATTTTAGATGAGAGATCCAACTGCACACAACTGAAAGGACTGCAGAAGACCTCATTTCTATTTCTGGCCTCACCCCCAGGAGAGTTGTTCCTGGGTGACACTGGTAACTCACATCAGAGTTCTGTGCCTCAGTTTCTTCTCCGTAACAAGAGAACACCTTTTGTAAAGCACTTCACAGAAAGCCTTTTATAGAAAAACAGTCCATGAAAGTTCTCCACCTCTTTTCCTTGCCTTTACAACAAAGACTGAGTGACAAATGCATAGGGCGTGATTTTTCCCCTTGTTGAACACCAAGAAAGGTTTTGCCTTTTTTTCTAATATAGACTGAATTGGGTTTCTAGGCCATGATCCTGCTACCTGCTCTAGTGTATGCCTAAATCTGGGATTCAGAGGGAATTTCAGCAGATGCACTGTCTGAGCATCGTCATTTCCAGAAGCTACAACTCTCTACTTTCTCTACTTAGACATGAATCATTTTCCTCTAAAAAGAAAAACGTTCTCAAGACAGCTACAAATAAGATACAAGTTTTATTCCTGCGGTATTATTTATGAAATATCATCAGTTTCCTGGCTCAGCTCTCAAGCTGTAGTAAATTGGCATGGATCCATTACAGATCTATTATCATTAAAATGAGTAGCAATTGGGAACCAGATGGCACAATAGTTTAGGGCACTAACTTTCTGCCGCCTATTTGTCTAGACTACTCCATGATGAGAATTGAATAACGCCATTTGGCTTTGTTTGAGCTGAAATGTTCAGCAGATTTTCAAAGCTGACCTTCAAAAATATAAATTTGAAGATAAATATATATATATAAAAATAAATCAAGATCCTGTATTTTCTAGTTTTTGTGACATGAAAATGTCCAATATTTTTGTGCATATGCAAGAAGTCTACCTGAATTTACTAAGAACACATGCCAAAGAAAGGTTTGTAAGTTTATAACTTATGGAAAGTTATTTCCATAACTATTATGGAAATACTCCATACTTCCACTCTGTTATTTCATTATACCTACTAGTTTCTAAGTTCTTTTTTTTTTTTTCTCCAAAGTTCAACACTTTGTCTATTTAAATAATAAGATAGTGCTCAATTTACATTGTCTCCCTATTTGACTACACAGAAGTGCTGTTATTTCTCTATATGCACATTATGGAAATAGTTACCAAAACACTTTCTTAATTACTGCCTATGTTTTTTAAAAAAAAACAAAACCAAAAAACCAAACAAAAAACCCCAAACAAACAAACAAAAACAAACAAACAAACAAAAATTTTGGAAAGGTTTATAAGGAAAAAAAAATAATTATTGAGAGACCTTTTAAGTAAGCTTTACCCTGCAAGAAATTTTTATTTACTTAATTTGTAGAAGAGAAGGGTTGTTTTTAAATGACTCCCAACCTCTTCAATGGAGGTGTCATTTCAGATGGTACAGGACTTCCTTGTTTAGCAGAAAATGGTATAGTGAGATGGCAGAGACTGGAAACTGAAGCTAAAGAAATTAATGCTATATATACATGTAATAATGAACAAGTGAAACAAGCTGACGTAAAGGCTTTGAATTTTCCAGTTTTTAACATCTCAATTTAAAGACTGGGTGTCTTTCTAAATTCATGCTCTGGTTGAACCAGAAGCTTGCTGCAGGGATTATCGGGTAATGCTCTATGGCTTATGTTAAGAAGGGACTCAAATTAGCTGGAACATAACAGCTCCTTCTGTTCTCGAAATCTGTGAATCATCCAAGAACTTTTCCACCAAACCCACAGAAGATAAGAATGAAGACTACAAGTATTTCTGAAGGGGGAAAAAAAGAAGCAAATAATCCCTCTAAAAAACACACATATGTATTTGAGGATTTCACTGATATCTTGAAATATAAAGCACGGCTGAACTCTCAAGTCACTTGTATACAGAGAAATTTACTAAAAATCTCTAATGCCAGTAGTATTTCTGGTGCATCCCTCTCAAAGGCTGTTTTGTACAGACTCTCTCCCACCTTTTTTCACCCACCAACCTCACTCTTGTGCTTATTTTATCACTTCCTTTATCGTTCTGTTCTTTTGGGTTTTGTTTTTTTCCTTTTGACATTATCAGGCCCAGCTGCAAGAGACACCTCTCTCTGGTGTTGCGAGGCAATTGCACATCCTCCCCTTGCGCACACAACACGCGTGGTCAGGAGTGGAGTGGAGTCAGCAGGAAAAGCCTATAAGATCACGATGGGATGGAGTGACCTAGGCCCCACTGTTAGCACCAGCCACCCTGTCACATGCTGGACCCTGCACCCCAATTAATGAGCTAATAGTGTTTTCTTCAGGATCAACCCTCTTTAGGTTGTGTCAGCACTTCAGCAGTTCTTGCTTTTTATGCGTGAGTCTGTGTGATAAAACACCATCAGCAATGTGGGCAACCAAGGAAAGCTTGATACCAACATGAGAAAAGCTCCTGGAGAAATGTGCTAAAACTGAAACTCTGAAAAGTTTTTCTTTTTTATGATATGTACGAGCTCTCATGCTCACTGTCAAAGTAATGAGTCGGGATAAGGCTCATTGCAATAAGTTTAGTTTGTTGACAGGCCTGATTGCATTGGGGCAACTCACCTTGGTGACTTCAGCACTCTCATGGAGTGAGGGCAAGAAGGAACAAGCTGCAAGTATGTCTGTGATTTGGTTCACATGCAGATGCTCTTCCCAGGAGCTGTAACGCACCCCAACTTATCTGGCTGCCCACAGCTGCAGGCTTATTCTTAGTATCAGGAATGTGAATCCTCACAGACATGGTGATGGCTTCATGTCAGCTAGGAGAGATTTTATCTTCAAAACATTTTTCTCTGTGGATAGGTGGGTTTCCTGATGAGATGGATGAGGCGGGTCTAGCAATGTCTGAATTCTGAACCACGTTTCATCCTCCAACAATCACTTGAGGTATCAAAAAGACTTGCCTGGATTAGACTAGTCCCACTAGTTCACTAACCTGCAACCACGCACAGTGCCGTATGTTTCCTTAAGTTCCACTGTAAGCATTTATAAGAGAACGCACTTCCATATTCCTTCCTCAATAACTATAATTTTTCCAAGACACAGTTACATTGTCATGTGAGTGAAGCATAAGATAAAGCCATGCTCCTTCTGCTCTACAGCCTTGTACAGAAAAGTGAGAGGACGCGTACTGCAGGTTGGGCTGACTGGACGGATGTGGTACCAATGTGCTGGCACAGTACTGCATCTCAGCCCACAGGCCATGATGAGAGCCGGTGCTCATGATGCCACGCTACTTGTGGACACACAGTGATAAGTCAAGGAAGCACTGTGATGTGCCGTGTGGCTTTACCAACCTGAGTCTTTGTGAGCTCAGACCTCTCTGTAATCTCCTCCGTGTGTCAGAGTAGGTATTTGCTCCTTGACTAAGCCAGGACCAGCAGAATAAACTCAGGCAAACACAAGGACCCTAAAATAATCCTGCATTTCTCTGTTATATCAACCAGGACACATTTACCCCAGTAAATCCAGAACAGTGTTCATGCATATTCCAGAAAACTTCTTCCAGCCATTCCAGTGCACAGACATCGTCTCTGAGCTCAAACACATACCCAAAATTATCCTGCTGTTCCCCGGGAAAGAGTTCAGGTCTTAATGTAATAAATGTACAAGAACATAATTCAGGCCAGAACATCAAGGTTTCTATTTCTTTCAAAAATTGATGGATTATAGTTTGCTCATTTAGCCTTTAATATTTATTACTATGACTCGGAATATCCTGAGAGATGCTGAACATCTTTCTATCCAATCTCCTTCCTTTGGACATACGTCTCTTAAATACATGCAAACTTTTGTCCTTTCTACCTACTAAGCCCTGCTTAGTCAAGCTATTCAGCTAAGTCATTACTAAAATTTCTCTTCTATTTTTAACCTTCCATATTAAGATTTCCTTAAGCATTCCAGGCTCCAGCTTGTGCTCCAATACAATGTCTCACTAAAATGACCTTACTGCTCAGATCCTTCTGTAGTACAACCAGCCACGGCTCAGCTGAAGTCAGTGAAGGGGCACTGATTTATGAGATCTGCCTGTTCATTATCTTCATTTCTGTTAACTGACCTTTCAATGAAAATGAGCATAGGGAAGGGAAAAAAAGTGACATGGGAATAAGATAAAAACCATTACGAAGATGAACAGGCTTTCTACCTCACTGAACACAAGTATTTCGCTTGAAAGACAGACCCTAGGGAAATTAGGACATGTCAATCGTCTTCACGCAGTTTCAAAATGAACTATAATAAATGATAAATTTATGTAACAAGCAAGCAAATTTGCAGCAATTAATGATGCTATAAACAGAAATCTGTTGCTTTTAAGAACATATGCAAACTACTCTTTCAGTTTGGTGTCAAAGTTTGGCTGATTTTGTATATTAGAGGACTCGGTCAATCTTACCAAGTAATGTGGCTGAAAACGTGTATCATTTTGTGATGCAAAACTACTATAAACTCAAATGGCAATACAGCTCCACACTACAAGGTATTTTTCATATGATTTTCAAAGACCTGAAGCTTCCGCTGAACAGAAGACAACAGGCATTCGTTCACTCATGACTCTGACAATGTGTAATATTGCTAGTAGACTGTACTTGCCAAGAATGCTAAGAATAAATTGAATGTAAGGAAATGGAAAGCCAGACACCTTAGGAATGATTTGTATAGAGGCAAATCTGTTCTTTAAGGAAGGACAATAGTGTTTCACACCAGTCTGACAGTGTCCATACCATAAGTGAAAACATCTAGGCCAAGCAAAGTAGTCTACTGCCATGGAAAATAATTGTTCCAGTGCTCCAAAGGGTGAGAAGAAAAGTAATAATTCATGGAAGTACTAGTGAAACAAGTAGACCAGTCCATCCATATAAGGTGTCTCCCACAGTTTCATATATTGTATCTCCATAGTATTCCAGTAAAACAGTGACAACGGATAACACAAACAATAAATTCAGGGGGATAAAATCCTGTCTCCCTTGAAGTCTGCAAAATTTGCAGAATCAGGATTTCACCCTTGAATGCTTCTATTTTCAAGTATTCACAGTAAGGAGGTAACTGGTTTTTGGCACTCAGCCCCTCTATTTGTTTCCTTCTCTTAATTTAATTCATATTATCAGATTTTAAGAGCTGTATTTAACACTTTGCTCGACTGGCTTCTTATGTATTTCAGGAAGCTGCTAAAAACAATGACTAAAATATATAACCTTCCTTATTTCCATCATCATTACTGGATCATTGCTGGGTTGGCTCCACACATTCTTTCCTCCTTCTCCTCCCTCTGTCTACCCTGCACTAGCCTTCTTTCATTGCTTACTCTGGTCATGGTTAATGGAAGGACTGTTTCTTCTACTTTGCCCTTCACTCCCTCTTTTCAAGGTTTAGCTGGAAGTGACTGCTTCTTGTAACCAATATAGTAACAAGGAGCATTTATTGTTTCATTCAGGTTTGTCACTTAGGAGAAGAGGTTTTGTCCAGGATACTCAATACATACAAGACCTCCTAAACACACAACACTATTACTTTGGTTTGCCTGTACGCATATCCCTAAAAAGTGCAGAAAATAATGCTTTCTAGTGCTTGCAGGCTTCCAGAGGGGAGCCTGTTAAAATCCAAGGGAATCTGTCATCGTAAATGATGGAATCCCACAAGACAAGAGTGGAGATCAGCTTGACAAAACATCTGCCTATGTCAACGCAGTGTCAAGTGAAACAAAGCTCCACCAGACACTGATCCAGGCAACTTAACGTCTGCACTCCACCACCACCTCCCCACTGACAGCTGGGCACGCTTTTAAAGCACGTCTGCTTCTCCCTGACACCGCTGAAGGACTGCAAAGCTCAGTGTAAGAGGGTCTCCCTGACAGCTCTGCCTTAGGACTTCACACCAAAAGCATGTACAGTGCTATAAATGCTTCACTCTCCCTCGCTGCAAATAGATAAGATATTTTATTTCTCCCAAGAAGACAATCTTACTTACTTGGGATAGCGCCTCTGCTGAAAGATGGGCAGAATCTCTGTATCTTGATTTGAATGGAGAAGCAGTAAATCCCGAAATCTTTCTGTCAGGACAAAGAAAGAAAGAAAAAAAAGAAAAGAAAAAAAAAACAAACCCAGACTGTGACTCTGCATTATAAGTTCAGGCCACAAGTAAGCAAACAATAATATCAGTGAATTCTCTTCTCCAGCAATATTTACCAGAGGATAAAGCTAAGTGTATAGGGAATAAAATCTATATATTCATACAAAACTGCTGCTAAGCCTAGAAATTAGTTTCCTATAAGCCCTTTTAATAATATTTTAAAATGTCGATTTTTTCATCCAGTATTGAACTCTAGTAGTGCTTACAAGTTTCTAAAGTCTAAGTATCATATGTAGACAGTCATAAACAGTCTCTGCCTTGAAGATCTTAGTCTAAACAGAAAGCAGGAGCAACTAAGAACTCACCAGCCACTCAAGGATCACAGCAGTCTAAACAAACATAGATTAATGAATTAATCTAAATTAAATTGCAGCACGAGTCCTTGGGTAACTGATTCATTGGTATTTCCGAGAATGGGTGGAAGACTGGATTGCCTGTCATTCACTACAATATATTTTTAAAACTGCATTATAGGATCATCTGCAGTAGGTAAGTGTTTTGTAACTTAGCTTCGCTGACCACCAAGTGAAGGAGAGGTTGTGGTTTGTATAGTTGCCTTTCTCTCACACCTTTCTCTGGAGGTGCTTATACACAATACATAAACAGGATCTGTAAGAGCTTCTATCAGTATAAATTTCTCAGTTCCTGGAAGATGAAAACATCCTCAAAACTCACTTGATACCCAGATTCAGGTAGGGAAGGAAATCTCCCACCCAGGTCAAATCCCCTTAGCACCCCCTGTAGCTCTCCATAGCATGGCACATGCTCTCTTTCCTTCTTCCCTTCCATCACCTCCAACTTTTATTTAACCAGTCCTCCAGTGGCACAGAAACCTAGGACACTGGTGATGCCCTTCTCACCTTTTCATCTCCTACTCTTCCTGCAATATCTTATAACTGTGGCTTGAGGTCTTCAGCTGCAGGTTTTATTCTTCATTTGCTGAACTACAGTTTGTAACCTGTGCTGTGTGTAGTAGCTGTCCTATGGGTTTCTCTGAACTACCTATCTTTTCCATATAAAATTTTCATTCTGGAAAGTGAACCTGAGTGAACCTGGAAAGTGTAGTCCTTCCTCCCCTTATATCCCTATGTATCTCAAAATATTCACTAACATCAGGTTTACAGATAAGGAAATTAAAGGACAGAAAATCAGTGGAGAAAAAAATCTGAATCTCCCAGCTCTGAAAAGGAACCATAGCAAATTCCTTACTCCTTAGAGGTTAGTATATGAATTTCTTAACATTCAGTTTTATGTACAGTTATGTCATCATAACTAAACTCCATTAATTTGGATACAATTCTGCTATGTTACCTCTAAAAATGAAAAAAAAACCAAACAACCCAGCACCAAATCTATACTTTATAAAGTTATAACACTTTGAAGAAAGCATAATAAATTCAGAAGAAAAACTCTCTTGATAAGGGCTCATTTTTAAAGGTCAATTGCCTCAGATGGTCTGATCTAGTCTTTCATCAGCTGGCTAAGATGTATAGCAAACCTCTTGGCTAAGGCAGCAGGATCTGACAGTGAAGGAACAAGGGCTGCTAGATAGAATCTCTGTTCCTTAATTTCTACACCTCTTCAAATTCTTCAGATTCAATTTTGAAAGAAATAAGCACTTGCATCTCCAAAATTCTTACCGCATCTTCAAAATGCAACTTAGCTTTCCATGTACCTAACCAGGATGGAGACTGGATGTGGCCAAAACCAATAAATGCAATACTGTAAAGATGGAAGTGAAACTCAATGAATATCTTTCAGGGATCAGCCTGCTCATCGTCTTGAGAAAAAGCTTGCCATTACAGCTACTTCTTGACCTCTTGACTTCTAAGAAGATATTTTTTTTTGCAGTCCTGTGGGAGATGGCAATATGCCGTATGTAGGCATGCCCTGTCATCCTTAAAGATGGTACAATATTATGTTCAAAAGCCACTGGACAAGAACTGAAAGGCTTCAGGAAGCTTTCACTGGTGCAAAATATCCAACTGCATATGTGTCAGAGCAAGCACATTAACTTCCACCCCTACCTCAGGAGTTTCCTAATGCAACCAAAGCTAATGGAACCCTTTAATAAAAAGACTTCATATAAACAACAACTGACTTTGTGTGTGCCTGCTGGAGGAATAAGAGGAAGTTTGCAATGGCAAACACTGAACAATAGCACTTCCATCCATGACTTGAGGGTTTTGACCTCCAGAACATGGTGCAAGTCACCATGATTAAGTATTGGTCTTTGGGGTGGTCTGATTTATTTATTTGTTAGGGTCTATAACCAGGAGTAACAGCAATGCAAAGCATGGGGAGACAGGTTCTTCTTCAGTTCAATACCATGCAAGACTCGATTACATATAAGTGAGTTAGGCTGGTTTGGCAGACCTTGCAAAGGGCCTGCAACTCTCTGGGGGAGACAAAACACATCCTGGGGAGGTTGCAGATATGTCCTGCTCCATTGTTCTGCCTGAGACGGACGGCACCCAGGCAGAGAGCCATATTCCATCACTAACCCCTGCTCCGTGACTCTTTTTCTTGTGTGGCTGCCCTTTCCCATTGATCCAGGCCACATGGCTGCACTCCAGGACTCATTTCAACAAGCCGTGATCTTGAAAATATTTTGAATAGTAATGTGACAGGGCTGGCCAGTGCTGGAGTGAAAGCAGCCAAGTTATGGCATCTGAAATTGGCCTAAACAGCTTCCCTACTGGATCTTGTTTTAGTTAAAGTCAACTTTTATTTTTTTCCCCACACTATGGCAAATTTCCCAGGCAGATGTATTTTCTTTTCACCATATGACTTTACTCATTTTTCCATGGCAACACTAACACTATGGGGTAGTGTTCCACCTCATCTCACATACATCCTACAACTTCCTCCAGCACACGTAGCCTCCATGTCCTGTCAATTCTCTTAAGAGAAATGGCACACTGAACAGAAGCCTTTAGCACTAATTTGTCCCATAGGACCATTATGTACATGCTTCACCCACCTATGATATTCTCATATTGCATGTGTGCACAGGACAAAAGTCACATTGGTGCAAATGACTCTACTGCCTTTAAGGATTATCCGGCAAAGTGATGAGGGAGATGACGAGAGCTTTGGCAGCTACTGGCAGACCAAAGGCACTATTGGTGCTCTTACAGGAGTATATATCAGAAGCCTAAAGCTTGACAGGAAAAGACTTTTCAATTTGCAAGAAAAAAACACCATGATACCTTCCAAGGGCAGGGGGGAGGGGGATTTTTCAAAAAACTAAGATTTTCCTTCGAATCAATGCTACAACAACAAATTAAAGACTGAGAACCGTTGCAACCAGTTGAACTGATGAAATTAGAGAATTTTACAGTATTTTGATCTGCAATCACTAGCTGATCAATAGAACCAAACCAAATCACAGACAATCTTATTACTCAGACCATTTTAGAGAGGTATCACCCAAAAATGAATCTTTTCTGTTAATTGCTACAATTTAATACCTAAAATGTGACACTTCTTGTGTAGGTGTTGGTCTGGTTTGTTACCCGAACATGAGTAACATTTACCAAACCAAGTTTTAAAACTCTTGCTTCTGAAAAATTTGCAATTGTCTTCTCTCTCATTCTGTTCATGCAATCTGCATTAGTTTGTCTGTACCAAATAGTTTCCTAATGATTTTTTACATTGTTCTAAGCTCAATTATGCCATTGATTGATTGTTTTGTCACTCTGCTGAGTGTGACACTGCAGACATCATCTCACTGACTCTCCTGTAAGTCTAACCACAGGACAAAGTCTTCACAGACATCAAGAATGGTTGCACAGTCACGGTCTTATGCTCCAACTTATCTTTTGAACATGCTGAGTGTCTCCATTTCTTCCTGGTTTTCATTTTGAGCACACAGTTCCTTCTAAATTGTTGATCAGTGAGAAGCCCTCAGTTAAATGTAGGCAGTTTTACTGGGATCATATACATTTATCTAAATGTGTAGTTATCGCTACCTGTGGTGACTAGGGGCTGGATACAATAATACAATCTTATGCCCTGTCCTTCTAAATCAGGAAGGTTCCCTTTGAAATATTTAGTTACATGTCATTTTTGTTCTCAAGCAAGAATCAGGGTGTGCTCAGTATGGCGGGCAAACAGTAATGCCAGAAAAACATGAGCAACAATGGGTGTGTGCTGTGAAGCCCATTTAAATTGGTTACACAGTCAAGTTTCCTTTCTTCCAGGATACACTATTAGAGAGGTGGAAAGAGAGACGAGGGCAAATTTTATTATATTTTAATTTCTGGGGGTCTTAAAGAAAAGAAAAAAAATTTCTATAGAAGGTTCCTGTGAATTAAACTACATTATTATTATTGTTGTTATTATTATTCACATTCTGTAGACAGAGATACTATGGCATAGGGAGTACTGGCCTTGGTTTTTTGAAGTTGTCACACCCCTGAAGCTCTTACTGCTTTAGCATTTCGAAGACGATACCAAAAATCACACACTAAACTTGTGTCAGGTTTGACTTTAAAGTCAGGTCTTGTGGTTTTTCTTTCCTTGTTCCTTCTTGTTACAAAGTAATTTACAGAAAATAACAGCAAATTCACTCCGGTGAATTCCAAGGGTCCTGAAAAATCAAATTCCTGCTCTTTCTGAGTTTGATGAGTCTGTACCTATAAGGCCATATCAGTATGTAACTGAATCACAGAATCACAGAATCTTCTAGGTTGGAAGGGACCTTAAAGATCATCTTGTCCAACCGTCAACCTAAC
>JAOXNO010000001.1:210579023-210599133 GCA_028565335.1 Limnodromus scolopaceus
AACCACCTCCCTGGGCAGCCCATTCCAATGTCTGATAACCCTTTCAGTGAAAAAATTTTTCCTAATATCCAGCCTGAGCCTCCCCTGGCGCAACTTGAGGCCATTTCCTCTCGTCCTGTTGCCTGTGACTTGAGAAAAGAGACCATCCCCCATCTCTCTACCGTTTTGTTTACCCCAACCACCTTTTACCCACCAGCTTCAGATCACTCTGAACCTCTAATAAAAACAGGCTGAATTGTATGCAATGAACTCAATTAAGAACACTGTATGACTGATGGAAATTGTTTTTTGGGGGATAAGAATTTTTCATTTAGGTTTTATGGATCTTTTAAATCAAAGTTCATAAGAATAAACAGAAATGTGATTAGAAAGCAAGCAGTGAATGGCAGAACAGAAAAGCCTCGTCGGTTATAAAGTACAGAACACTGTGGTCTGGAAGCCTGGCTGTCTACCAAAAGGTCTGTCCATAGTGACACACTCATACCTTTGGATACTTTGCACTCCCGTTTTTCTAAATACCTGTAGAACATTTGCATTTATTGAGACACAAATCTCAGTTCCATCTTTCGCTACATGGACATTTGAAAGCTCTGTAATCTCAGATTAAAAAAAATCTGCCTAACTTCATGCAAAATGCAGCCTGGCCTGGAGCACCTTCCATGTCCTGAATAGCTCCTCGACACCTTGCAATAATTAAAAAAAAAAAAAAAAATCAAGTCAGCTTTCTTAAAATAACCAACAGCATTTAAAAGGATTTGAGACCCACTAATCTGCCTTATTTTCAAGCTCTGTATATTTGGAAATGCTGTCATAAGTACTTCCTCGGTGCCTCATAAAAAAGAAAAGGCAATTAGTAAGATGCCTTTGCCAGTTGAGGGCTATAAAATTCTGATGAGCAGCAAGATGGCATAAAACTGAAATGTCCAATTTCTCAGTTTGATCTGTGTCTTATTAATGGATACAGTTTCTGAAGTTAAAGAAATGTTACTTCTCTCCTCTTGAGGAGTCTGTGCCACAAATATCCTCCATCAGATTAGAAGGGGAGGAAAGAAACTAATGATGAGGTAATGTTGATGAGCTAAAGGTTCCAAAATGATTACATCATGAGCCTTGGAATTTCCCTAAAACATACATATTTTGCTGATACAAAGAGACAGGCTTTTTGACCAGCTTGAACTTCCATGATTCTGAGTCCATTAAATCTCACAGACTTTAATTCTCCTGGTTTTTCACGACCATTTCCTTCCCTCTCGATCAGTCATCTGAAAGATTAATCAGAGCCCACTATTTAAAGAGCTACTAAAATAAAAATTAAAAGCTAGTAAAACTCAGAAAATTGAAAAGTATATTAAAAAACCCTTGCTGTTTATATTTATCTAAGGGAAATAGAGAAGATCTTACAGAAAGGAGAATGCTCCCTTCATTTTCTAAGCTAGATGAATAAACAGTGATCATCCTTCTGTTTAACATTTTCCTTTGCAGGATTTTAGTTTATTTAAGCAGAGAGGAAAAAATAAGGAAAATCAACTAATAGCTACACAGGTCAGCAGTGAACCTTCCAGCCACTCTGGACCTGCAGAATAGTCCTCATTTTTTTGAAGAAAGTCTCTGTACACCCTGCTTTCCCTCCTAACCTGCTTCATCAAAAGTAGTCAGCTCATCCTCTTTCTCTAGCTGTGTGCTTACCAGCTGGAAATCATTCTCCCTCCCCGATTCTGGCATCAGCCCATCCCTTCCCTGCTGGAACTCTTAGGCGCTTTCTTATGTCTTTAAAATGTCACACCTACTATGTCAAAATTAGCTTGGACAGATTTATTTCTACCTAGACCTCCCTCATTTACACTATAACCGCACACACGGTATGATTTATGTGTGTATGCCCATATCTCAGCCAACGAAGAATCCGCATAAAAGGCAGTTCTTGTCTAAAGGACCTTAAAAGGTTGAAAGATGAGTGATGGAAAGCAAAAAGCTTTGTTTAAAAACAGGGAAGAGAGATGCTGAGGACCATATTTAGGCTGCGTTTGGTATGTCTAACTTGACACGACAGTGGTGAGTGACCCAGACTGCCTATCAGCTGCGCTGCCAGACCCGGGTTCCCCAGACAGACAGTGAAGAGAAACGGATACAACACCAAAGTTAAGCAGCATCAATGCTCAAAACAGAGTTAGAAATCCTTCTGCAGGTTATAAAGCGATGCCCTGGCAGAACTGAGGATTAGCTAGATGCCTGGAGTTCAAAACTAATGTCTTAATCAAGAAACCTTTTTTTTCTCAGAGGCATTTACTATGTGGAAGATTATTTCTGTCGTGACAGTAGAGTTCATTCCACAGCTCAGCACTTACAAAGTGCTACAATAAAACAGGGTTTGGAAACAATCCTAAAAGCTAACTTAAAAAAATGTCTGTGTTAATACATGCTCTGAAGCAAATGTTATTTACGCAAAATGTTTTAGCACTGAGTTCTACCATTCCAGCACTGTAAAGCTCCAGAGAGTATGCCTTAAAAAGCTGAGCAAAGGTGCAGGCTGCATTGATTCACACCAAGAGCCCCCTACCCTAATATCTTGCTTCACATTCAGATACCTGTGGAAGAACAAGCACAGGACAAATCCATCCTGCTGTTACCATCCAAGCCTCTAACCGTTTCTACCTCAGGAGATCTCCTGAGCCTAAGGTAATTTGTCTTAAGAAATGCCTTGATTTCTCTTTAAAGTACTTGCCCTGTCCCCCATGTAAACCTCCTGACCTATCCCACAGCCTCTGACAAGGAGTTTCTACTACATGGGGATCCATCATCTTATGTTTGCTCTGAAATAGTGTCTTACTGATCGTATTCGGTGGTCAAAAGTTCTGATACTGGCAGAAACTGTGAATAGTCCTGCCCTACCCACTCACTCTTCCAGTATTATACCTGATTTTGTAGACTGCCACTAAATTCCCCTAAATTCTCTCTTTTCCAGGCTAAAGAGCCCCTGCATACTCAGTCATCCCATACAAGTCATACTCAGCACGGAAGCCTTTCCATGCTTTTGACCACCTTTGTCATTCCTTCCTGAAGCATGTCCAGTATCCTGGGCTGAGAGATGAGGACCAGTCCTGCACACAGGATTCACCACAGAAACGCCCAGCTTGCGCAGTGATCTCTTCTGCTTTACTCTCTACTCTCCTCCTAATCATTTTTCTCCTTGTTGCTGCTGAGCACTGAGCTGATGTCTTCATGGAAATAATCATCATGACTCCAAAGTG
The DNA here is from genome assembly GCA_028565335.1 of Limnodromus scolopaceus. Taxonomy (NCBI): domain Eukaryota; kingdom Metazoa; phylum Chordata; class Aves; order Charadriiformes; family Scolopacidae; genus Limnodromus; species Limnodromus scolopaceus. The sequence goes on from JAOXNO010000001.1 coordinate 210,582,272, forward strand.
TTATTCTTGGGCTGTCACGGTCACATCATCTCCAGCCATGTGTCTTAGTTTGTCACCAAATATATCAACCATCAGTACGTACCCACGTGCGTACATGCACTGGTATTTTCAGCCAGGTCTATAAATAGGTTTGTAATTGTAACATATTTTGTACATTTGAACAAGCTACAAGAACTTTTCATTAAAAGTATTTAAATGGCCACCACAAAATAATGGCATTAATCCGATCCAATGCTAAAAATTCTGTATCATATCACAACCACCACTAGTCATTGGGAACTCATTTGCGGGCTTTTGTCTATTCATATTTGGACCATAGTTTAGACCATAAGCACTGGATCATTTCACTCTCTTACTAATACAGGCATAGCTTGGTTATTACACTCAAATATGCAAATAAGTTACCGTATAATAACTTTGCAGCATCACAGAATAGATGAGGGCAGAAGGGTTCTCTGGAGATCGTGTAGTCCAATGCCCCTGCTCTGATCAGAGTCAGCAAGACCGGGTTGCTCATGGCCATGTTCAGTTGGGTTTTGAATATCTCCAAGGACAGAGACTTCTTAACTTCCCTGAGCAACCTGTTCCTGTGCCTGACCACCCTTCCAGTGGAAAAGGGTTTTTTTTAAACTTAAAAGGAATTTCCTGTATTGCAATTTGCACCGATTGCCTCTTGTTCTGTCATTGGGCACTACTGAGAAGAGCCTGGTTCCATCTGCTTTACTCCCTCTCAGGTAAAAGCAAAAGATTTTGGAGGGAACAACCACATGCCATGGGATTTGGATTTAAGATCTAGTGAATCTTTCCCTGTGCAACAAAAGGGGCAATTTAAGGCTGATAAGATTATATTTTATCTTCAGTCACTGTTTTTGGGGGTGGGTGACACACAAAATGCTTTACACACCCAAAACACATGACAGGCCACTCTTGTACAAAGCATTCCTACTACATTACAACAGAAGAGGGGGGAAGCCCCAGCAGATTTTGGCTTAGCAAAGGATGGCCTATAAAGACATCACTGCCAAGTACATTCTAGTTCTTTGTGCCAACTCCTTTCTTTAAAGTCACCCTAAATTTCAATAACTGAGACAATCAGCAGATCTGTTTATGGGAAAAAAATATTAATAGCAATATTGGTGCTTTTTCCATTGATTGCCACCTTTGGATAAAACTGCAAACCCACATTGGTTTGAGGAGACAGGCACAGCAGGTTAAGAGGCAACTGTCCCAAGAGGTGATAAAGCCGTAATCAGGGCACTGCTCTGCTGTAGGCTTCCTCCCTGCTGGCCAGGGGAGATGCTGGCTTCTCCTATTGGGGCGGAGATGGGAGGGGAAGGAAACACACTAAAGAAAAAAGAGTTCGAGTTTGTAAAAGAGAGCAGGAGTTTCCTTGTTAATGCACCCTCACTCCCTGTCTTGTAATATAAGGTAGTGGTGAGATTGCCCAACCCTTTTCCCTACAAATGCAGCTTTGAATCGACATTAGTAAGGTCATTAAGCATAACTTTTACTTCCTCACAGCTAAGTTGTGTGAATACCCACAGTGAAGGTGCAAAGTAGTTATCAGGCTCTGTGCTGAGGGTCAGAGAGAAAGCTGGAATACATTGAATTCTTAAAAACAGTGCTCAGACAAAACAGTGCTGATATACACCCCGGGGGGAAATGCCTGTCCAGCCAACCTCTTCACTAAACTAAAATGCTAGAAATAACAGCAATAAGGCTCCAAATAAGAAACAAAAGAAGAAGTAGGGTATTAAGGGACTCCATTTATATATAAAAATAATTTCTCCTGTGTTTTCAGCTGCCTGTGTCTTTCAGAGAACACATACAAGTTCTTCTCTAAAAGCACTCCTAGCACTAGTTGTGCTGAAGCGTAACACAGGATAAAGTGATCAGAGCTCAGCTGGATCCAATTTTCTATATAAATTTTGCTAGTCAGCTGGGGATGATCCACTGGGAAGAAATGCACATTTTTTCCAAAGATCTAATCACATCTGAGGCTCCATTTCTTATAACATCTCTCAAAGGGCAATATCAAAACCTGAGCAGGAAATCATTTGAATGACTGGCAAATGAAATGAGCCATTAGATATTGTTTTCCTTTTTTTTTTTTTTTAGGATAGGTGATAAAATATAATGCACACAAGTGTATCAGGAAATGTATCAAAAGTATGGTTTAATTTCACCCTGCTGTGAGCAATCCTGTTATTTCTTCTTACATATGAATTAGAAAAGTCATTCTTGAGAACTTAAGACAGCTCACTCCCTGAATATAAACTACTATATATAACATAATCTGGGTAGTTTTCATTTACTTTTAATTAATACTTTCTTAAAAATACATACATTTGCTGACTTAGCACTAGTTCATGTGTAGATTCTCCTTAAAATATGTTGTGGGATTTTCTACTGTTGTCTATTTTCATCTCCATCTTTTAACTATCATGATGTTTTGAATGCAATGAAATACTAAATAGACATGGTATTACATGACAGAAAGTCTGTTACTACTCGAGCCAACAAAAAAAAGTAGTCCAAGCCTTGAATTGGAGAGAAAAGCTTGGAAATGTTACTACATAATACTACATTGCTAATTGTTTTCTAGAACAAAGAAAACAAGTGTTTTGACATGATTTAGATCACACAGCTCCTCACATCATTGTAAGGAAATGGTTTGTCACGTACCTTTCTGAAAAAGTGATTTTGCCAGTTTTTGTAACTATAATCTGTCATTATATATCTCTCTTTTGATTATTTTAGTGACTAGTCACGACCTGCCGTACAGCAATGCATTGATGTACCATCACAAATTCAGAGATACCGAACAGTGCAGAAATTATAAAACCTTCTTCATGCAGAAATGGCACATGCTGGTACATATTTGTTGGGATGTATGGGAGACTTTTAAATAAATATTATTTCTAAACAAATTTTTTGGATTAATGAAATCCTGCTTTATTTGGAAGCGGCACTAAGAAAATGTCATTTGCCATGCTTGTTAATAATGGGGCACAATTAGCATAATTCCCTCAACCCACAAGCATCAAATAACAGAAATTATAAAAATGTCTTCCTTTAATTATAAATTTGCCTTTTTCGAGCCAGTCACAGCGAAGCTCAAGAGACACTCGGCTAACACAGTGTAAGTGAAATCCTTGAGGGAAAGCCCTGTGCCGTCAGGCTGGCACCAGCCACTTGGCAAAGCACAGCAAAGCATCGCAGCTTCAGCTTTGAAAACGTGCGTGGGTATCTGTGGCATTTTCCTTGAGGAAATGGCACTTACAGTGTGCTTAATGAATAAGGGAATATGTTAAATTTATGGGAAGAGATAGTCCTTAAAACTGCTTATCAGAATGAAGAGCGCAAACTGCCCACTGATTTATTTTCACTTCAGATAACACAAGGAGGCTTCTCGGGCTGTAGGTGTGCTACTTATCATCACAGAGTACAGCAAAATCACTACAGCAGCCATTTCAGCAAAACTCAAAATAGCCAATAATCTCTGAAGCTCCTCCTCTCCCCAACATCCCCCTTCAACACTGAAAAATTTGTCAACAGCCCTTCCACTGAGTCTCCCCTTATCCAACACACAGTAAAACACAAATATGCCTATTTGGATTCACAGAGCTTCCAGGCTCTCTCCCCAGCAGAGAAGCATTCTCTCTCTTACTCATCATCATGGTATTTATTATAGCACAGCTTAAAATTTTCTGGTTTCAGGTAAGTGACAAATCCCAGCAGTCTTCCACTGTTTATCAGCTTCTACATACAGAACAGGGCCCCTTCAAATTACTGAAAACACAGTGATGCTTTACATAAAGCATTGTCCAAATTTTACTCTTTAGAGATGGACAAACATTTTAAATCAAAATGGTTTTTAGATAGGATATTGATATTTTAAGAGAAAAAAAACCCCAACACATTAAAATGTCAAAAAAACCCCGCCCAAATGCTGAAAGTGGAGGGACATGTGTGGGCATATACATATATATATATATATAAATAAATAAAATGCAGTGCCTCGTGCAAGTCATAGTGGAGTTTTTTCACATGCTCATCTCTTTTCCTGGTCAGAGTTGCCAGCCGGACCCTATCTGCCACGATGCAAGCGCTTTCTCTCTCCAGGAGAGAGTGAGACAATGGCATATTACAGCAAATATACCCTAAATTGGGAACCCAGCCAAGAGAAGATAAAGAAAGCTGGAGACACACAAGTCCTAAGAGGCAGTGGGGAGAGCATTTACAAGTGGTATTTTTGGCTTTCAGACAGTATTTTTTTACCAAATGAGCCTTTTGAGAAACAAGCAATATTTCTCATGGAAAAGATAAATCAACTCAAAAAAAAAAAAATGGCGGGGGGGAATCTTCTATTCATTTACTAGGCAGTTTTATTGCTCATATTCCTCAATGAAAAAAAAAATGCTCTAAAAAGTATCAGGAAATGTTATTTCATTCCCTGCTCTTTGCTTTGGCTTTGTTGCCTCTTTGTGAAACCTGCTGAAGGCACTGCATGCCTGAAAGACAACCTGCTTTTTCTGGCTGTTTCAGCTGATCTAATAAAAGATATTACCTCTCCCTGCAAAACTTGCCTCTCATGGAATATTATTTCATTATAGTGTACTTTGGTCTAATCTGCTACAAATGTCACAAACTATACAAATAAGAAGTATCATGATATCCTTTTCGAAACAAGCGCTGTCACTTCATCCCCTTTCTGAGCAAAAAAGAAAGCGCTTTAAATAAAGAAGAAAAGGAGGCAGAAGAACATGCCTGAGCTGCGGAAACGTGGGTTATAATGTCAGTGAAACAAAATACACGCTGCACCCTGCCCATCAGCTGCTGCGCTTCATTCCAAAGCGCCGGTTATCGCTGTCACGGCACACGCCTCTGCCCCGCGAACCCCAACGGCCAAGGCTCAAATCCCATTCACAATTTGGAAAGCAATTTCCAGGCTATGAATTCCCTCCTACAGTTTCTCCTCACAGTATTTAGCTAATACTGAGATAATTCGCCTCATTAAGAAATGCCACGTTCAGCACGTAGCAACCGCCATTTCAAACTTCACTCAAAATTCGGAGGCACTAGCAATTACTTCACCTTGCAGTGTCTAGCGTATTTAAGGCATTTCTGCCTCACCGCCTTTTGAAGTTTCAAAGCCTGATAAAAATAAAAAAAAAAAAAAGGGGGTTTAATTACAAATTAATTTAGTGGACTGACCACTCACAAAAAGATACCTTTATATTGAAAAACGGATTACACGGGTGGTCTGACTCCATTCCCATTAGGAACTTGCCCTCACATCTCTGTTCTGCACTGCAGTATCCACATTTTTGAGGCATGGGACCAACAGGTTAATAGACCAATACAGAGCTGTGATAAGCATGTAGTTTCATGTGCAGTTTAAACTCATATCAAATGTGTAGCCATAAACATTTTAAAGTAAACTTTTCTAATCTTTTTATAGCAGATACCAAAATATCTATTTTGACAAGCTGTGGGAACCTGCCCTTGGCCTGTTGTCACAACACAGGGATTTCAGTGCAGGTTCTGAGGTTTGGTTTGGTTTGGTTTGCTTCTTTAAAGGAAGAAGTAACACTTTTGCAGCTGTCACATACCCTTTTTTTTTCACAGGAATCCTATTTTTGCAGTTGACAACTACATAGTTTGTTGCTGGTAGGTTTTTATTAATAATACTTATGATTTAACGGCACAGATATCCAGGGGAGGACTGAGACAGAGAAGAGCTGTGGCTACAAGATGCCCCTCAAAACTTTGATCACTGACTGTCGATACTTCCTTACGGTGAAACCCAAATTCTCCATCTAGTGCTTGACGCATTAGGGAAACAGCACATACACAAAAGTCAAAGGACTGGATGGAGCCACAGAAGGTGTGTGTGGCACAGGAATGCAAAACTGGGTTGCAAGGGGCTGTAGAGAATCAACCGTAAAATTTAGGATGTAAGATTTGCTTCACATGAAGTAGGCCGGTGCTGATTTTAATGCATCTTGGAATAGAAAGAGATTTTGGACAGACAGTTGCTGTTTCAAGGAAGTTTTAAGTCGTGGGTGATGACATGCAGCTGGCGAAAAGCAGGGTAAATATACTTATGGAATGAAGAAAAAAAAAATACAATAAAGGAGATGGGATATCCTAACTAGAACTTTAACACTAATATCATGCCAACAAGGAGCTATAAAATATTTGCTGTGTAAATAGGGTGAAAATGTCATTTGACCACATTATTTGATCATGATGACATTTGTAAAGTTGTGGGAGTTTTGATTAACTCCCGGAGAGCTAACTGCTGAGAACAAAATAAATTCTGAGCAAGTGACGGCCTCTCTCCCTTCCGATCCAAGCTTAGACAGAGCATCTGTCTCTGCAGACAGGTAGGAGAGACCAAGGAATAAGGAGCAATACAAGGTAGTACAAAAGATCTCCTGAAGAGCTCAGCAACCACCACTTCTGGTGGTCTTTATGGCAACAGAGAGCTACGCTTTAAATCATACCACAGCCCAAATCAATGATGAGACCTCTACTGAAAAGCAAGCCCACTTCTGTATCTAAAAGGAATGTTAGAAGTGGAGAGGGTGCAGAAACCAAAGAGCCAGACAAATGCAAGGTTTCAAAACTTGAACTTAGTACAACAGATCAACCAAAAAGGAGGTTCAAAGGTGCCATGCTCATTTTCTGTAAGTCTTTGCAAATAAAGAGGCAAGAACTAAAATGCACACACATTTTCCAGTGTTGATTCTTGCCCTGAAATGAGGGAGTAAAGGGGTAAAAAAAAAAAAATAAAAAATCAAAAAACCAAAACCAAACCAAACCATACTAAAAAACAAAAAACCCACTAAGTTATGGCATCGTCTCAAAGTTGAGCTTCATTTTCACAAACAGCACAGAAAGAGCCCATGGACATCCAAAGGTTGAAGCTAAAAAAAACTGCAGACTGTTTCAACCCCAAGTTTTGGTTTATGTTAACTTCTGTATAGAAATTATTCTAAGAGCATCCTGTAGGAGTTCAGAACGCATAAAGACAACAACTGTCCCTTCTGATCATAAAGTTTATAAATACCAACAGTTCCTGTAGAAGCTTTTCCTGTATTTTTAGTGTTCCAAACTTGAACTTTATTTTTCCTAATTAACTACAGCACTTTTAAAATCTGTTAGAAACGGATCCTGAAAAGAAACCTTTCAAATCTACTTTTAAGAGATTTTAACTAGCAATTGTTAGTTCGACTGTGGTAAATCATAAATCCAAGTCTGAAGCGTGTCTGCTTTTTTCTTCTATCCCTAAGGAGGAAGTTTCAATGAACTGGGAATAAAACAATATGACATTTGGTAGGGATTCCTCAGCAAAACTTGAGTGGCATCTAGGGGAGTCCACTGTTGCCCCCAGGGAAGTGCAGCCATGCATGAAGAGCTGGTGTTTTGATGTGAACTCCCAAATTTTCCTAGAAACTGTTACACACCTGAGCTTGTTAAAGGTGCTCACACAAAAGAACCAGAAAGTCCAGCCAGATTTTGTATATTCATTGCTTGAAGCAGCTGTCTACCTCTGCACAGACACTACTGCAACAACGGGATTTCCCTAAGCATCCCTAAGCAAAGATTAACAGAAAAAATGGTGAAACTAAGCAAAGATCTGCTTCCCTAAGCAAAGATTAACAGAAAAAATGGTGAAACTAAGCAAAGATTTGCTTCCCTAAGCAAAGATTAACAGGAAAATGGTGAAATGCAAGCAACTCAGGACAGCAACTTCACCTCCTTAAATAGGCAAACACAGCATAAAAACAGTGATTACAAAACCAGAAATTTGCCTGGCAGTCCACTCAGATACATGTTCTAGAGCTTTTTTACCTTGTGACTCTATTTTTAGAGAGTAGCTTTTTGCTTTTTTTTCGCTACATTAATTTAGATCCCATCAGCTGCTACATGTTAATGTGCTCCACAGGTTTCATTCCTGTAGTTCATAAGGGTACTTAAAACATCTGAGGCATGGCAAGGAATTCTTCAACCTTGTATTCTTGTATCAGTTCTTAACTACAGCAACAACTACACATCCTGTGTATATTGTATCAAAGGATAAAAATAATTTACAATGTTCAGCCATGTCATTTTCCATCATTACATGACTAAAAAGAGCCTGGGATATGCAAAAATGTTGAAGTTTACAAATAACAGGATTAATGAAGAAAAGACTTCAGACTATGAGAAAATTTTCTTAAAGGCAACTTTCCCACCTAAAATCTTTTTTTCCCTGCAGAGGTAAAACTCATTAACTGCTCAAACTGGAGTTGACTCAAATTACACTGGTTTTGGTACTAAGTCAGCTGGAGTTCAACTGATGTAAAACAATCCAGGTCTGGAGCCAAAAATTCAGATATGTTCACCTTCAGCATTAATTCTTTAATCAGAGGAAAGGGGTTTTCAGCTTTGAGCCAGCAAACTAAATCTGTTCTCCTTCTTTTGCTCCATTCTCTTAATCCTGTCTTTTATTGAGCTTGTTTGCAGTCATAAATAAGATAATGAATGAACATTAATAGCAATGAAGAATAAAAATAGAACTCCTTACGGCACACTTTGGCTAGTTGTATCATTAAGGTATTTTAACATCTCGGTAATATAACAGTATTATTTTTATTACTAATGCTAAATTATATCAGAAGAAACACAATTAAACCTTTTTAGCACTCAATTCTGATATCTTCCTCAGATGTGTAAGTAAGATTCACTAAGAACCAATAAAATCTAACAGGGAAAAATAACATCTATCCCATCTTTGTCTTCAGCTTCCAAAACCACAAGTTGATTTTGCTGGAATCACCAACAGTACCACATCATTAACGCCTTTACACGCTGCCAGGAATCCCATGGAATAACTAAACACAACAAAATACATGTTACTATGGAATGAAAAAGGCCCAAATCAAACAGAGCTTGAGGTAATAGCAAAAGAGTTGACCAACTGTTCATCACCAGAGACTAGATATTTTAAAAGAAACTCAGTAGCAGTTATAGTGATTCTGGGACAACCTTGTCACATCCTGCAGGCAGACTCTGTAGTCTTATTAATCCTTCTTGTCATCTTCTGCTTCACACATTCCTCCAGTCCGAATCAAGATCTCCAAAGAATATAGTAGATACTGACTGAATGATCCACTACTCCAATATCTCTAAAACTCTCCCCGGGGTTACTGAAAATTAAATATTACTTCTTTGCTAGTTCCTACCCTTGCTGAAAAATTCCAGCAAAGTGCAGCAACGCAAAGTCAGCCTTGGGATGCTTCAGGCACTCACTAAACCAGGAGCTGCAAGTGCTTAACAAGGTCACGTAAATACTCCTGAACAATTTGACAAACTCTCCCAGACCAGCAAGTTTAGATTATTCTTCCTTCAGAGCCACTCAAAAGGCATGTTTATTTTCTTTTGGTGAGCATGCAAAAAATCCTTAGTCAGCCTCCAAAATCCCAAACAACTGCCTTAAAATCTTCGCCTGTTTAAAACTAAGAAATCTGGGGTGTGTACTCTTTGCTGTCTGAGGTTTTAGTCCACAGGGAGTTAAACAAGATTCATGCTTTTATAGATTTGCCATGTTGTGGAAAATTGTTGTTTTTAACTAATTTTTTTTTTCCCTGAAACTTCCTGCTCCAAATCTAGACCTTCCAAATAAAGGGCTATGACAGTATCTGACAAAAATTCACATCATACCACTTCAGATTCAAAATAAGGTACTCGGTCCCTAAATGACCTAGTGACCTTGTCTATCCCCATCTCTAGCAGGAAGAATTTAGCAAAGATAGGTATTTTCTCACAAGACCTAGAGTTTACTAGGGTGAGCAGATCAGTACCCCATGATCTGTCTGCTCTGGCTCTAGCTGAAGAGTTCCAGAGCTCCCACACCCATCACCTCCTCCTGCTGCCGTGGCATTTGGTAACCTATAGGACAGAAGTCTCAGGTTCAGTGGGTGGTATTAAAGCACTGTTAGGGCACCCCCACAGTAAATACCACGCTGCTCAGAATGGTGGACAGGCCTTGCGGATGTCTCTAGGACCACACACAACTACACAGCAGGAGGATGTCACTACAAGATAAAAATTACTGTAGAGAGCAGAACAGCAGCAGTGTTTTAAACAGGGTCCCACATCAATTTGTACCAGCACCACACTGCAACATAACAGCGATGTTTTATTGCCTTGAGGCGTGCAGTTCGCCTTAACACCTCTGAGTGCTGTGTATTTGTTTTCCGCCAAAACATGCTGCATGGCTTCAGAAGTCTGTTATTTCGGCATCATCAATATCACTTTCTGTCTCGCGCCCAGAAATTTGTCTAGTGAATGAGACACATTGTCTTGATACACTGCCGTGTGATTTTTTTTCACTGCTGTCAAGTGGTTGGACAGGAGGCATGGCCCATGGCCTCTCTTTTTCCCTCCGGAGGTGCCAGATGAAATGTCAGCTTTAAAACTAAACAAGCAGTAGTACTTGAGGCAGCAGCAAGGACAGAGGAAGCATAAGGCTGATGGATGACAACGCTGAGGACAAACTAGGCAGTAAGTAGGACAAAAAAACTTTCAAAAAACCCTTTTGTAAATACTAACAAGGATTTTTTCAAAGCTGAAGGAGAAATAGGTGACCACAGAGACATGAGAGAAGCAGAACAAAACAGGTTTAGAGGGGAGGCTAGTAACAAGATTAGCTTATTGGCTAATCCATGGATCTCCCAGCTGTGATCCATGCATGAGCCGTTGCAGGGACTGCAACGTTACTCTCGGGCTTAAAGTTGCCACTCACCGGCTCAGCTGCAGTAACTGCCAGGCCACCGCAGAGGAATACAGGCTGACTTAGCTCTGAGCCACCGGGCTAACCCAACCCGCAGGGCTTCACATTTGCACTTACCACAGATCAGCCACTCTAAACCCATTGTAACTTGGGTGTCTAAGTCCTCACAGGCTAACTAAGCTGTGGTCTACAGTGAGGCACTGGAACAGGTTGCCCAGGGAAGTTGTGGATGCCCCATCCCTGGAGGTGTTCAAGGCCAGGCTGGATGGGGCTTTGAGCAACTTGGTCTAGTGGGAGGTGTCCCTGCCCATGGCAGGGGGGTTGGAACTCGATGATCTTTAAGGCCCTTTCCAGCCCAAACCATTCTATGATTCTATGATTCTATAGGTCTCACCTCTGTAATAAGACAAAATAATTGCATTAATAGTACGATCCATCACAATGCCACTAAACATTTTGTTAACCTAACAGGTGCTGACTCACGTAGTCACTTGTCAAAACAAAGATGGTAACTACATTATCAAACATTATCACAAAACCATTCTTTAGGGAGGTCTATAATAGCTGTTACACTATTCACAATACCCAGAGCACAGGGCAAAAGCTGGAAAAATCATGTCAGTAACCTCTACATGGAAAAAATCACAACTAATTGGCAATTAACTAAACTACCTACCTCTGAGGTAGAGATGTATGTATCTAGACTCTCTTTACAATGAATGAAGAGAAAAAGGCATGCTTGGGGCTTGCTTCATCTTGTCCTAAACTACACACATAAAAAGGGAGCCATGGGAAGTATTTCAGGTGAAAGTATCTGCTACACGGGCATCTGAGGGCACATTACAGCAATACCAGTGCCTGCTTGTCCTGCTTTCTGTGATGAACTTGAAAGCTGAGCACAACAAAGTTACTACTACCTCTATACCTCATATGAGAAATGAAAGAGCTCAGATTTGTATTGGAAATTTATCTAATGGGTCCCGCTGACTACCTAATGGGAGGGAATGTTGTGCCTTTATCCAAATCTGCTTCTGAGAAGGTAAGGTTCTCAGCTCCTCTAAGCTCAGATAGCACCATTTGACTTCAATGGAGCAAGAAATACATCACTTAGGGGTCCAGATTACTGTTTGGTTTGCTTAGGTCTCAGACCTACCATTTCTGAGGTTTCTTCCTCTCTTTCCTGCCTTTTCTGTCTTATGTTTTTCATTATTCAAAGCATTGCTTTAAAAAGCAAACAACGTTATTGCCTGAAAATCTACTAAATATTTACAAAAAATTATGCAAAAAATTATTTCTAGAGTGACTGCCTTTTTCAGAAGCCGCTTCTTGCAGCTTCTTCTATTGGATATCTAAAATGATATGCACTGGGATACGGGCAAGAAATTACTTTCCATTAACAGCAAATTCTCATCAGGAGCTGACAATTCTATTACCCCTTATCTGTTCTCTTGACATGCAGTTGCTTTCCCAACCTACAAACCAAAGTCACTAAGGCCATGAGGTATTCTATTCAATTTTCAAAACATGAGACTCAATGCCAGAGACTTGACCCGAAACATAACTTGCAGAATTGGTTTGCCAGCAGCGTGTATCCCTCCTCAAGTCCTTACAGCTAATGGCAGGAAATTGTTCCTTCACCGACCACATCTCCCAGGTGCAGGCAGCAGAAGCTGCAGCCAGCAAGAGGAGAAATGTCTCTAACTAACTGGTTCTTCTCTGCATTTCGCAGCATATCTGCACTCTTCTTGCATCTTTTTAATTTAGGCTTGTAATTGAGTTCTCTCAAATAAATTGTTAACTCTCTTTGGTGTCAGGCATAAACTCTCAGGAATATGAAAACATGTTACAAAAGAGAATTTGGATAAATAGGATAAAGGCTGAGAGAATAGGTCATGAGAAGAGCTCAAATGACAGTACGTCACATAAAAACTCCTCCAGCCCAATATCCTGTCTGCAAAAATACCCATTAAAGCATGCTTAAGAAAGATTATAAGGAATGTGGTGAATATAATAATCCTTCCTCAAACAGTCAGGGGATTAGAGACCATTAATTGTCACAGGACTTAAGGGACCAAATGAGAACAGGGGTCCGTGGCACCAGATGTGGCATAAAGGGTTGAATAAACTGTCTGCTTCTTGACAGCACATTTGACCCCGGGAGAGATATCCCTGTTTAGAAAGAGTAATAGAACAAATGGTCTCTGTAATGTGACAGTGTCCTGAATGTCACACAGTCCTACCTAGGCAGACCTGTCTCTCAGTGGAGAATATAGATACTGAGTTAGGAGAATATTTAAAGGATAACAGAGAGCAATTCATGCCACAGAAGCAATCAGAAAATTTCAAAGACGCTACTTCTTTAGAAAACTCATTCAGCCAGTACTTCCCCACCCTACTTGTTCCAATAGACTACTGCCCTCTCCCAGGTAGGAATGATGCTTAACAACAAAAGAGCCATCATAATGGAGCAAATCAGAGGCTAATTAGGCTCATGATCTGGCTCTGTCTGGCCAAAATCCTATACTTCAAGCAAGAACAGAAAATCAGGGTGATTATGGAGCATATGTGTATGTGGCATTGCCCTCCCAATCTTTGCCTATCAAAGTTTTAGCAGCTTCCACAGACAACATGCAGCATGACCGACAAATTCAACAGACATTCATGGACGTATTCTCCTCAGATTGGTCTAATCCCTTTTAGGGCAACAAGCTCATTTGACTCAGTTCCACAAAACCATGAGACGACACAATTTAACATGGAAAACATTTCTTCCTAAGAAATGAACAAGATGGTGCTGTGTATTTGTCTTCCTTACAAGGAAATGCTATGCTAAGCAAGAAGAAAGTCTGCCGCCAAGGAATAATGACAACTATCATTTGAGTATACAACTGTCACAGGGAGAAGCAAATTACCATTCTCCTCTGCGGGGAATCCTGGCTTACACCCCTGGTCTGGAGGACATTCAAAGAGCAATGGAAGAGCATGGAAGAACATGAAAGCAACCCGTAATCTCAGTGTACCATAGGCGTTAATTAATCTGGCAGCCATCCAGACTGCTGGCATCAAAATCCGCTTATCTGGGAGCTGCACGTTTCAGCATTTCCGCAGACACTACTAGGCACAGAGGCACTGCACAGGGGCAGCAGGCTACCGAAAAAATGAGAAAAAGAGGCAGGAATGGAGGAACACCGAAAATTATTGCATTGCAATCAGAAGATCTGTTAGTAGTTGGAAGAACATGTTATCTGAAGAAATGTACATCTGAATAAAGCAAGAGTTGCACCAAGAGTGTAATAAAAAGAACTTTGAGAAAAAAAGCATGAATGATCTCTAGTGAGAATACAGCACAATCAAGGCACAACCGTGCTGAAGCTAGAAAGGGATAACAGTTCAAGTGAAGGTATTTATCTCTGAAAAAGAATTGGTTTTCTACATACCTGTCCAGTCTCCTACTACTTTAAGGTGGACCCCAAACGTTGCTTTGGTATCTGTAGGGCACTAAAAATATTAAATATATTAAGGACCACTTCTGAGTAACAAGAAAATAACAAAATGCATTCAAAGTACAGTTGTTAAGACAGAACCTGCTGTAAATAGGTCATTCCTGAGCACCCATACCAGCAGCTGTAGCTTTCACAAAGCAAGTCTAGCTTCAGTACATTTTAGGGAGCCAAGCATGGCTTGTCTCCATTCAGTCTTAAGCCTTTCTCCTGGTCACAGAGGAGTTTAGGATGGGCTTGTCTGACAGTGTGATTTGGAACAGCCACTTCACTAAGCATTACTGAGCAATGATACCAACTGAGGATACAACAGTACAGAAATGCTCTCTCTAGTATTGACACTTATCATTCAAAATCAGGAACTGCCCCATCACTTCTAAATCAAGGCTTTTAAGAGACTTCTGGTTCTTGAATGTCAGGGCACCTGTTTTCAAGCTGGTCATTCTCACACAACTGACACTTTCTTCTAAATGGAAACGGAGATATTGCTGCACTTCACAAGAGCTTAGAGTTTGCAAAGGAAAAACACCAGGTTGCATGGCACATCATAAAAATCACTTTGCAACCACCATTCTCTGCACCTATGCCTTCACCTTGGGGCTACTTACTTGTGACTATCAATACAGGAATTGATATTATTTACCATCTTATCTAAACCATGATATCTAAAAACCTCCAGTCAAGCCATGTCAAAGGTCTAAGGAGTCCCCTTAGTTTCATTCCTTGTTAGCTACAGGGAGATTTCAAATGCACTGTCTGGACAGCTTTTGCAGGTACACCAAATGATTTCACACATAAACAGGACAAGCAACTACTCCTCAAGAAAAGATTCTTCACTTTCCTTCTGTAAATTAACACTATTGGGGTTTTTTTGGCAGAAGATATTACTACTGAGTTTTGATGCCTTATTAGAACCCGTTAATGATTCATCCAAACTCCATCATGAATCCGACACCCAATGATAACATGCTTGTCTGTTTTTTTGTCTACCGCTGCAGACAAATATGAATCCTGAGGAGAGGGCTTAAATTCGAGGAGCTAATCTCTATTATAAATAAAAGAGGTCCAGGCAGTGAATCCATGCACCAAATAATCATCCACCATACTTGTGAGGACGCTTCTTGGCTCTGTTCTGGACCACTACCATTAGCTTTTCCAAGATAATCTCTTGTGGATTGGGAAATCACTGGCCTCAGGGCTCAGGATCTGTTCCTATCAGTTCCTTACTTAACCTGCAGACACAGATAAAAGTTTAGTATTCCCTACATCTTGGCAAACCTCAAACAATGTCCCCACTAGTCACTCGATTTTCCTGAAGGGGAAGAGCATTCTTTTTATGAGTACTGACTACCAGACAGGCTCATATTTAATTCCTTGTCATCTTTCAAGTTTTCCTATAAAAATTTGGTACACAAACTTAAGAGTCAGAATTATTTCAGCAAGTTTTAGCCTTCAAAAGAATGGCATCAAGGGAGGGATTCAGGAAAACCTCACACAACGAGGCCAGTATTTGCTGCAGCTAGTTTCAATGTCTTCTAAAAAAAAATCAGACCAAGTCTCCATATTAAAGTAGGTAAGCAGCCTCTCAGCTAGGAAGTTGCATACTGGCAGCAAAAAGATCTGTTCTCCTGTGGACTTTTGTAAGAGCCTTTAGCAGAGTTTATTTTTCAGTCTGGAGTGTCCCAGAGCTCTCTGTGTTTCACAGGAGGTTGAGTAATTTTCTTAGTCCAACTATTCATAGTCCCAGTTCAGCACATCTTCTATAAAATTGTTCGTCAATCTCTCCTTCCATTAAAGTTAATGGCAGAATACCCCTTGTCTCCAGCCAGAACAGGTTCAAACCCTTGTGACTAACTCCTTTCTGCACTACTTTGAAAAATTGTCCAATAAAAAAGAGATTTATTTCTCTTTTGACTTTAGGAAGCCTATTTTGATACCTATAACTCGGTATCATAGAATCATAGAATCATTAGGGTTGGAAGGGACCTTAAAGATCATTGAGTTCCAACCCCCCTGCCACAGGCAGGAACACCTACACCTCCCACTAGAGCAGGTTGCTCAAAGAGCCATCCAGCCTGGCCTTGAACACTTCCAGGGATGGGGCATGAAAGTGCCTTGGAGAGTTCTGGAAATATTGTGCTGCTAAATCTTACCATAAGAAACACACCCATCATCTAGGCTACGTGGAGTGAATTACCCCCAGTTCAGGAGAAAGATTGTAGATGGTCCAGTGAAGGGCCACCAAGATGATGAGAGAATTGGAGAACCCGACACACAAAGAGAGGTCAAAAAAGAAATGTGTTTGTGTAAGCCACAGAAAAGAAGGCTCAGGGAGATCCTTGTCTTACAATACCTAAAAAATAGCTATAGAAAAGATGAAGGTGCTCTCTTCACCACCATGCATGGTGACAGGACAAGAGACCAAGGGCATAAGTTGCTTCAGGGGAAATTTCATCTGGATACATGAAAAATATTCTTCACCATGGAACAATTAGTATCATAGAATCATAGAATCATTAGGGTTGGAAGGGACCTTAAAGATCATCGAGTTCCAACCACCCTGCTATGGGCAGGGA
>JAOXNO010000001.1:210599233-210610517 GCA_028565335.1 Limnodromus scolopaceus
TTGTCCTGTCGCTACACTTCCTCGTAAAGAGTCCCTCTCCGGCTCTTCTGTAGGCTCCCTTCAGATATTGATAGGCTAATCCAGAGAAATGGTGCGATTTCTCTTGCTAATTCAGCTTCACAGATCCCTGGATAACCTAATCTATGGCTCTTGCACCAGAAGGAAGAACCAGATGATCTCTAGAGGTATATTCTGACTTAAGACTTTTCTATGGATCTGTAACTTTAACTTTGAAAATTATATTTAGGTTTTTACTGCACAGAACACTTATTTTACCTCTCTCATCTCCATAAACACAATTAAGCCTCCAATGTGGCTTTTTCCAGACTGTTAGAGAATAAATTCCAGAAGCTTAAGAAAATATTCAAAGACAGTTTTTCAGAAGTTTAATCATGAAACTGGGTAAACTTTCAAGTATTATTAACAGACCACTGAGCACGTGTAATGAAGTGCGATGAAAATAACTTCTTATATATTAAATCTTTTTCATGAAATCATGGAATTGCAGGATAGCACTGAGACTAAAAAGCATCTCTGGAGACTACTTCAATACACCTGCTCAAGCAGGATCTGCAAAAGCAGGTGGCCCAGGACAGTGTCCAGTTGCGCTTTGAATGTCTCCAAGTTTGGAGACACCACGGCCTCTCTGGGAAACCTGTGGCACCCTCACAGGAAAAGTGATTTTTGCTTATGTTCAGATGGAACCTCCTGTATTTCAGCTTGTGTTGTGCTGTCACTGGGTGCCACTAAGAAGAGGCTGGCTCTGTTTTCTTCACTCCTCCATCAGATCCAGCTCGCTCAGCCTCTCCTCATATGCTCCAGTTCCTTAATCATCTTCATGGCTTTTGTGCTCCAATATGTCAATGTCTCTTTTGTAGTGGGGACACAGAGATCCAGCTATATCTCACCAATGCTGAGCAGAGGACAAGAGTCACCTCCCTCAACCTGCTGGCAATGCTCTGCCTAGTACAGCCCAGGAGGCTGTTGGCCGCCTTTGCTGCAAGGGCACATTGCTGGCTCATGGTCATTTTCTGCTGTACCTGGGGTTATTCCTCATCAGAGGCAGGACTTGGTAATTCCCTGATCTTCATGAGGTTACTGTCAGCACATATTTCTAGCCTCTCAAGATCCATTAAATGGCAGCAAAAGCACCTGGTGTACCAACCACTATTCCCAGTTTTGCATCATTTGCAAACCTGTATTGACCCCTGCAGTACACCACTGGCCTCCAGCTGGACTTTGTGCTACTGATCACAATCCTTTCAGCCCAGCAGTTCAGCCAGTTTTCCACCTACCTCCCTGCCCACTCATCTATCACGCACTTCATCAATTTCTTTATGAGGATTTTAGGAGAAATAACGTCAAAAATCTTGTGAATTATGATGCCCTTGTCCGTTTTACATACTTAAGTCTCTGATCACCTATTTTACTTTTAATTTGCCATATCTCATCTTTAAAACACTGCACAGCTAAACACTGCTTGAAGATCCTTATTACAGTCAGCTCATACACACAGTTAAACTGACATCTACTTATGTTCTATGAAGACAAGCACAAGCTGAAGTACCCTCCTGAATTGGAAATCAAGAGACTAAGCACATGAGCCTTGGTCAAATAGAGGCATATCAAAGTGGCCTCAGCAACACATGATGTCCTCTCTGCAGCTGTGAACAAAATAAAAATTGTTTTTAAAAAGCGTTTTAGCAAATAGTACTTGGATTTCCCCCTACTCTGTTTAAATTGGGAGCCCTAAGACACAGTCCAGTGACTATCAACTGTACTGTGGTGAGAGCTGCACGCAGTCCCTTATTTTTTCCTTATTGCCCAGTACACTGCCCAAGAGGAAATTGTAAAGATTAGCCAATCTTGAAATATAAAAATACTTTCTCTTAGTTCCTCTTCCTTAAATAAGCAATGCTTTTCAACCAGGTGAATCGCTAACTTGAACAGTCTGTAATGAGAAGGGACATTAGACATTGTTAAACAAAAGGTGACAAGTGATAAGTTTTTCATTAGTTCTTTCTGCATTTTGAAGAGTTAAATGAACCCCGTTTGCCACACACATTTGATTAAAATGCTACGGTACACAAATGAACTGTGGCAGATAGTGTAATTATGTGAAGCTATGTTAATCTTATTCTAACCTCAAGCTATCTATACCTTTAAAAAGTAAAAGATTTTACAGGTAGGAACATCTACTCTAATCAAGTTAATCTGCCAGCATTTGGCCATCCGCCAAAAACAATTGAGAGCCAAAGGAATTCTGTTAAATTTAATAGAGCTGTGCAGATTTACACCCCTGGAGAAACCAAACTATGTTCCCAGCATTGGAAAGTCAGTAGATTTCCTCAGAGCTCTTAATTATATGTAAGCAAGCTTACAACACCTATTTTTATTTTATTTTTGTATTTTCACATTGAAAGCAGTGAGAACAGTATTTTATATTTAGATAAACATTTTTTTATAATTTTTTTTTATATTTTCACAGATTCTATACCCTGATGAAAAAACACCTTTCCATATAATTTTTGTCTTTTTTTTCAAGGTAATTTGAACTACAAATGCAAATTATCACATAGGGAATTTGCAACAATCTCCAGAGAATGATCAAGTTAATTACACTCACCAGTAGCTGTAGCTCTGCTATTTATCTCTATGCTGAGATAAAATATAAATGATAACTTATAAGAATCTTAAAAATTTAATTAATTTTAATACATTACTATATTAATACATACTTGAAATGTATTTTATTTATTGGTTTTACATTGTGAACAGGATTATTAGTTGTCCTCTTTGCCTTGCTTTTATATGAACATGGAGTGAACTAAGTACTTTTAGACCACAATGGTAATACTTTACACACCCTTTATACTGTTATAAAAACCTACTGGAGGAGATGAGCAGTGGAGAAACCTGTGCATATGAGAGCACAACATATAGCAAATGAAAACTAGGTTATCAGCATCTGTGTTTCCGCTTAGAATACCCCAGATATTTAACTTCACTGGTCTCTACTCCCAGTCAAGAATCCCACCCAGAATAAGAAACAGGACAAACAATATTGAAATAATTCTAATGGTATTAAATACTATTGAAATATTGTAAAACACTCTTTTTAGACCTCAGGATGCAGGAAGTTGGGGTGAGTCAAGAGCAAACTAGCAAGAAAATAGAAAGTTAATTCCTGAAAGTTTCCAGTTCTTCTGTACATCTCTACCATAAGAATGGAGAAGATTTTTAGAGAGAGGTTGGCTTTTGATTGCAGCATTATCACAGAAGCACTGATGCATACACCAGAATAACGCTGCAGAATATCTGTTATCAGAAAAATGGAGATGAAAGGGATGCCCGAGTTATGTACCCCCATGCGGCTTTGCGAATAAAGCTCCTTATCTCCTGTGGAGATACTGCTCTCAAGCAAATGCACCACAGTGCACACCAACTTCTGTGTTTGGTCCTGTAATAGGTGTCCAGGGTTACGCAGAAGATTTGTGCCACAGCTGGAAGAACAAAGTGAAACCTCATCTTTGTCTGATTTGGGGAACTAAAAAGCTCATTGCGGAGTTCATTTAAATAAAGGGAAACTCCTTCAAAGAAAGCTTTCACTTCGGGGAAAAAACCCACGATATGATCCTAATATGGATTTGCAAATATCCTGGCAGGGACTGTAAACATTGCTGAGCCCCTGATCTGTTTCCCTGCCTCTGCCTCCCTGCCAGGGTGAACCAGCTGCACCACAAACCCCGTTTCATCAGCCCATCCTTGCTCCAGACTCAGACGAACCCTTACACAGATCAAGAAAAACACATCAAAGGCTTAGCATGTTTGGGAAAGAGGCAGAATTGGAGGGAAAAAAGAATTAAGCACAACCAACTTATTTTCTCTCCTAGGGTGAGGGGGGTGGAGGGGAAGTTGGGCTGAGAGAAAAAGGAAAAGTTTTTCAACTTTGTCAACTGACAAGAAAATATGAACCTCGGAAGCTCAGTAAGCTGTAGCTTGTCTGGTTTCATACAAAACTGATATAAACATTCCTAAAATGATTCATCCTGACACTAGAAAATGAAGAGGAGTGATGACAAACACAGGCATGCTATATAAAGGTAGCCAAAAAATAGTAGCTAGACTTCAGTCTGACTCATAGAAGGTGAACTCTGTTACATTGGGCTACCCCTGTTTTAACTAATGAATCCCATAACCAGCAAATTTCAGAAGAAAAAAGGTTGATCTGAGGAGTTAGTCTTTTAAGCACATCTCTGCCTCACAGGTTAGGAGATCCTCTAAAATGGCTCTGTTTATTTTTCTGTTTCGGGTTATTTTACAGATGGGATTTTGTGAAAAAGCTCTCCCTGTTAGAGACTTGGCCTTACAGCTATCCTAATTTAACTGGCAGACATCAGCAGACATTATAACATCCCTGAACATGGGGAAATCCTAACCATGGAACATGATTTAAGTATCAAGGGTGTCTGGATGATCAAGGCAAGACCACCATGCCTTCAATACTCATAGCTTCAGCCAGAGCCCTCCCATTGCAGAGCCGACTCCTTGCAAGCAGCCCAGCTGCAGAAACACATCCCAAACACTTCTCTTTCGCTTTCCATTCCCTTTTACTCCTTGTTGTACAACCCCAAACACCTGCAGTCTAGCTAGTGGAAAAAAACACCCCATAACACCGTGGGATGCTCAGGATGCATCACTGGTCAGTTGCAGTGCCAAGAAGGATCATTCTGGTCATCTGGGGTCTAACTTCTTCTGTAACATAAGCCACAAACTCACACCCATTAATTCCTGTGAGGCTGTAGTTCAGCATTTGCTACTTCACTCCCTGCAGTCTCAGTTGTTAAATTACTCTCTGTGTTCAAAACAATCTTTTCTTTTTTTTTTTATGTCTCAGTCTATGAGCATTTGTTCCTTGATTTCACTCTTGCACCACAAGAAAACACAAATCTTTACTGTAATAGATGTCTTAGGTTTGTAAATACACCACAGGTTGTAAATTTAAAATATACAAAGTCACATAAAATATATATTTTGTTGACTAAATAATATGAAATTACTTTATTTGTTTTCTAATGAGTCTGTAACAGCCCAGCTGCTACTCTATGGCTGCTACGGATGTACTGCAAAGGTACACTTCTACAGACTCTCAGTAGTTCTTTGCTTCTGCTGCTCAACCGAGCTAAAAAACTTGCTGAGTACCCTTTCACCCCTGCGGACACGTTACATTTCATAGAACCAGAGAATGCACAAGTTTGAAGGAATCCCTAAGGATCATCAAGTGCAACTGTCTGTAACATAGTAAAAAAGTTTCAATCCTAGCAATGTTCAGCCCATATAAGTTATGCATTCCAAGCTGCTAGCTAGTGGAAAAAACTAACTACAACCTTATGGGATGCCTAGGATGCAAGTCTTTGTCCCTGAAGGAGTAAAAGGCAGTAGAGCAATGCTTCTGCCCAAGGCTGCCTCTCCAAGTCCTCCAAGGGTACATGGAATCACTGCCAAGCAATGCTGCCCTGAGCTGACAAATGCGGGAACAAGGAAACTGAATGGCACAAAAGGCTCTTTCTCCGTCATCCCTGAGCAGAAACCATGGGCCATCTCCAGACTTGTCCTAACGGTCTCCCAGCGGTGTAAGACACTTGCGGAAAGAATCATCAATGGATCGATAGGTTTTCTAGTTGGATCGCCCACACCTTGAGGAATGCTGTGTCCACACAATATTTTGCCAGACTAAAGCTCAGATCCCAGCCAGTCAGCTGGTCTTACTTTTAGGACAGCAAGAGGAAAGGCACTTCATTTCCTCTAATACTTTGTCCACATGTCAATTGTACTCATTTCAAAAAGCTATGCCTGGGTTTTTTTTTAATTTTGATGTTCTCCGACACTTCCTAGACCTTTCTCTAACCTGACCTAGCAGCTAGCCTTGAAGCACTACCTCTGATGGGAGAAAACACACTTCTCTGCTAAAGTCAGTAGATGGTTGTTACATATTGTAAATTGACTTTCACAATATCAGAAGAAAAAAACAAAACTGCTCACGAGAGGGATCTGACACCTTCTGTTTAAAGGATCTCTTGAAGGAAGACTCAGGATTTAGTGAACTTGTATGTAACAATTTCTGTGTTCCCTTAATTCAAGAGTCAGATTTGTAAGTTTAAATGAAAGTAAAGATTTAGTTAGAGCTTTTATACAGACCCCAAAACTATTAAGCCCAAAACCAAACCAAGTAAACAAGCCTAAGGAAGTACTGAAGGCATCTGAAATATTAGTCTATTCTATTTTTGCTTTACTTAAATTCTTTGTCAAACAGCTGCTAGATTTTCTACTTCTGTGAAGTGTAGACAAGCTCCAGGGATTTCTTTAGTTTGCCAGCAAGATACTTCACAATATCTGCATTTCCCCAAATGCTCCGTAAATCATCTCATAAAGATAAGTTTCATAACCATTTGCACAAGATATTTAACATATCTTATTAGAATGTCATCATGTTAGATTTTGGTTTTATTGTATTTATCTGTCAGTTTGAACTTAGTTCTTGACGTCCTTGCACAGTTTTTACTCAGGCAAACTTCCAACAACTTTCCAGTTTTTTTATGAAGTATTTCAGAATTTGGCCCATAGACTTTTCCTGTTATGGATAGCTTATTTCTCAAGTTTACAGTACAAGATGTGTTTCTCAATCATCTCCAGTTTTGCTTCTTGCACAGTACTAAATTTCTTGTTTGAAAGAAGCTCAGAGCTAAAACTTCACTGCTAGACTTTTAAAAACTTCACAGATTTTAAATGAACTCTGGATTACTCAGGGATAAAAAACCTTCACCCTATGAAACACCGGTTTTCTTTTACAAAAGCAAATGTGTTACTTGTGACACTGTTTATACTCATGTATTATTTGCTGAAACCTTTCTGACAAGGCATCAAGCCCAAAAATGTAAATGTACAGATCAGGGCCATCAGCTTGTAATGGCATCCTGTCTAAATCCAGATACCAAATAGACTTTAATAGAGGTGCAGAGGTAACAAGGAAAACTCAATCTATAAAAAGAAAAAAAACCCCACAAAACAAAACAAAAACCTTTACGGTATAAAATGTATGAATAAGTAATAGCTTTGAGACATTTAGGTACAGTACTATAATTTGTCATGTACCTCCAGAAACCTCTTTCAGGTAATTCTTCTACCTACTCTGAGATGATTAATGGATTTCAGAGCTTTTCCTCCTGGGGTTCAGTAATTATTACTTTATAGAATTCTAATTTGGGTACTAATCAGACAAAGTATTCATCCTCAATAATATATATTTGGATTTTGTCTGTGGATCTGAGTATCTGCATTTGCAAACTTGTCCCCTCCTCAAAACTCAGCTTTGACTTATTGAAAAACGCACACATACTGGCCCCCTAACTCACTACATGCTGTAAGTGACATAGCAAGGACTTCACCATCCGTGTATACGAGCAGGGAATTCACGTCCCTCTGGACTTTTTCTTTTCTTACTCATACAGAACTGTATGTGGAAAGAAAGGAAAGGAAGAAACATGTCACATTACAAATTCTCCTGATGTGATCAGCTTCAAATTAACCATCTGTGCAAAAAGATGGAGAACCAGCAAAAGAGCACAACTTGTTGGAGCTTTTTATTAACAGACTCTTCCAGCTTCTACTTCAACAGGATTTAAAAGCAGATTTGTTATGCAGCACTCAAGTAGCAGGGTGTCAGAGCAAATTATAACATAGGAGAAAATTTCTAGTTTCAAAGAAAGTTTCATGCTATCTGCTGCAGGTAGTTGATCTCTGCTTACCTTCTACCAGAATTAGGATCTAGACATCCAATGAAGAGCCAAAACTCTTTGGAGGAGCTGAAGAAGCAGCCACTCGTGCTAACATAAAGCAGCTATTTCACAAAGTCCTGGAAGTCTGAAGGCTAGGATCTTGGCTTTAGGCTCTTTGTTTCGGTTTTATTTTTTGTTTTATGTGTGCCACTTACATGCCACCTTGCCTCTATTAATTATCTCGTGAATCTACTGATCAGCGGGTAAACAGAGGCAGAGAAAGCTCAACAAGGATTAATGCAAGTTATCCCTGTCTGAGTATCAACAAGAGTATCTTGGGATATGTGTATGTGTTAATTAAAAACTGTCACTGAAGGACAGCTTCTATGCTAAAGTCACATCAGTGAAGGTGACCTATATAGACCAGGCATTGGTTTTTTTGCTACCTGAAAAGCCTGAGCTTAGTGGGCTAAGTTTTATTGTTTCACCACTTCCAACAAAATGATGTCCCCAATCCCAGAGATATTCAACATGGATTATTTGCCTGAGTAATTTCAATGAAGAAAGGAATTGTGGCTGGGTCACTGAAGTCACTAGACACTACAGAGTGCAGAATTCAGTTCCCAGAATCTCCTAAAGCCTCCCTACTCTCCAGCACCCACAGCATCTGAGGGAGGGTTCCCAGGAACTAACTCTAGCTCCTTCTCTAGTCAATGCAATAATGTGATTCAGAGGATTTAAGGTTTGGCTCCTGTCCTGAATGTCTCTTGGAAGAGACTCTCGCCCTCATACAGAAGTATGGATTAGCCAAGAGCACTCCCCGTTGTCTGTTTTGCGCAACAAGAGTGTCAGTCTAGAGGAGATGTTGTCTCAGTGTCTACATACGACCCATACAACTCTTTACATCTCCTGTCTTGGGTGCTAAAGTAATATTTCAGATATCTTGTTACGGTGAAGTGTCAAACTACCTGAAAACATAATTTATTACACACACACACAATTGTCAGAAATGGAAGAAGACAATCCCTTGAGACCCAATATTTTAGCTGAAAAAACCAACCGAAAACCCATTCCAAATAGATTCCAAATCTATGTTGTTGCCATAAACCAAAACTTAACAAAGTCTTTCAATCAGCAGTTCAACTGGAGCAAAGAGTATACTGCAAACTGACTCATTCAGTCACCACAGGACCTGCTCTGCTTTCCTCCACAGCCACCACTGTAAAAGGCATCACTAAAGAAGCTTTGATGAAAGACTCTATTGTCTACCCCATGCACAATCGGAACTAATTTTCTTGTCTGAACAGAGGTGGTGATTCTAGTTTAGAGATGGTACCCACTGAAAGAACAGTTTTGAACAGTTTGCACTGTTCTTTGCGTGCACCATAAGGAAGGGTTTTAAGCTTTAAGCTGTTCAGCCAGCAGTTTAAGTGAGCTCTGAATTCACACACCAGCAGCAGAACTGCATCTCCTATCTTTGTGCAATTTAATTTCAGTTCAAAGGGAAAACAGGGGCATGTCAGCAGCTAGTGACAACCGGAACCATCACAAATTTGAGATAACAAGTTATTTGATCCTGCATTTGTGGATGTTTGTTGCAGAGCAGAAGTTTTCACCAAACCTCAGATCTGAGCCTTCTCCAAATTTAGAAGAATTTGTCTTTTGGTCTTGTCCTTATTTCAAGGTCTGTCACAATCTAAATTCCATATGAAATGATGTAATTGTTTCCTACCTTCTTTTGCCACAAGCTAATCAACACCACTAAAACAACAAGATTACTAAACTTTATGAGGTGCTGGGAGTAGACACCAGACTTTTGGTAGCCAAGCTGTCTAAACTGCAGCTTGTGAGAGTTTGTGGCTTGCATTGACTCTGTAGTAGATTTAGCAGAGATCACACGAAAGGACCAAGCCTATCTTCTGAAGAACTTAACATCTGCAAAACACAAGGCTATTTCCATGAGGCTTACTGCCAATCACTTCATGCCAATGCAAGACATTCCAAAAACATGGCAGAAAAAGTCACTTATCTTGTAAGAAACTAATATATATTCTAAACAGAAACCTACTTCTGAAGTCATTCATTAGTAAAAAAAGCAAGTGTGCAGCCATAAATGGTCAGTACTATGGTTTTATGCTGTTGCAAATAATTAGTAGTGTGGTTAAGTGTCTGGAAAGAGAGGGAACTCAATACCAAGTGTAAAATGTAAGACAGAGATGGAAAGAAAGCCCATGTTACCATAAACTGCAAGCCCGAGTCTCTTCTCAGTGGAAGCAATGCTTTGGATATATGAACTGTAGTGAACAACCATCCTCGTACTATTCTGATGCTTGTTTTCTTTTCCAAGGGCTTAAAAGATCACTATAGACAATGACATTTGAACTGTATTTCACAGCAGATGAGTTCCACACTTTCTTCCACAGAAGTGTGAAGAAATGTCAGTCTTGGGAAGCAGAGCACTAAAGAGATTTCTGATGCTTCTTTGGATATTCTGATCTCCAGACCAAATTGTGCGCTTGGTCTGAAAGACAATTTTGCTTTAAAAAGTTCATAAAGTAGAAACACACTCATAAAATTCATTTGTCCCTTTACAAACCCTCAGCCAAAATATTTATATAGAGAAAATATCTCTCCCCACTACAGATCAAAATATATTGGAGCTGACTGTACGATTCAATTGTAAGATGCAATAATATCATATCTGAAATAAGTAAATTGGACACAAGAGAGTACAGGAGTGAAAACATTACTCACACTGTTTTACACGGCATAGTAACAGTTCTGTACAGTTGTGTATAGAAACCGGTGCAAGAAGCACAGTAAAACATGTTAAAAAGAAAGCATGTTGTCAAAGTGAAATCAAAGATGAAGGAGCAATGAAGACACTATGAAGCTAGTATTCCACTATGAACTACCTAGAACTGGCCAGCAGGTCACCTGCAGGAATCCCTTCATTACCATTTCCAGCCTTTCCAATGGTTAACAGTCAAGGAGTCACACTCGTGAATACAAAGTCACACCAGAGAATAAAAAACACAGTGGGAGCACACTTCAAAAATGGAGTTAAAAAAAATGCTGGCTTCCACATTGATCATGAGAGAAAATTGGGATTTCCAAGTGCCTGAGCTTCAGAGTGTACAAGTGACATTGCCAGCCTGTTGAGGGAGGTGATGCCTCCCCTTTATTCAGCACTGGTGAGGCCACACCTCACCTGTGTCTAGTTCCTTAGTACACAAGAGACATGGATATACTGGGAAGAGTTCAACCAAGGGCCATGAAGATGATTAAGGGTCTGGAGCATCTCTCCCATGAGGAAAAGCTAAGAGAGCTAGGACTGTTCAAACTGGAGAAGAGAAGGCTTAAGGAGACCTTATCAATGTATATAAATACCTGAAGGGAGGGTGCAAAGAGGATGGAGTCAGGCTCTTTTCAGTGGTGCCCAGTGCTAGAACCAGAGGTGATAGGCACAAATTGAAACACAAGAGGTTCCCTCTGAACATCAGGAAATA
>JAOXNO010000001.1:210610617-210640638 GCA_028565335.1 Limnodromus scolopaceus
TGTGCATTTTGCACCAGTGAATTCTGCTCATTCCTTCCATCAGCAGGGGGAAGAACATTTTCAATTGATGAATAGGACAAGGAAATAAATGCCACTGCACACACTTCTGAACCTCTTTATGCTCACTCAGTTACAATTCAGAGCTCCCTCTGCCTCTGAGTGAAACTCGTGTGACTTTGCCAGGGAGTGGGTTCAGGCCCTTTACACAGAATCCCAGTGTTTTCCTCCACCCTGGCGTTATGTAAGAAACTGAGCTAAACTGTAAATATTACACAACCTCAAAAAGGGAAGGGACTGGTAAAATATCTGCATGACTCCTTCACGCTGACTCACCCCTTCCTTTGCACTTTTGCTTGCAGTCCTCACTTAGAGTATAAAGATACGCCTGAAGTGGTCACTTCTTGTCTTTTAAGCATACTCCAGGCACAGTGAGATGTTTCCATCAGCTTAGACAGGACATCCCATAGAGTCTAAGCAGGACAAACCTAAGCAGGAAGAAGGCTGCAGCCTTCCCTGAAGCCCTGCTGCAGTCATGGTCCCAGCATCAAAAGCCCCACACACCCCTCTCGCTGCAGCTTCGCATCCCAGACTCCTACACCAGCCTAGGAAAACTGTCTTACAGAATGGTAGGGGTTGGAAGGGACCTTCAGAGATCATCTAGTCCAACCACCCTGCCAAAGCAGGTTCACCTAGAGCAGGTTGGACAGAAATGCATCCAGGTGGGTTTTTAATATCTCCAGAGAAGGGGACTCCACACCCTCTGAATAACCCACGGATTATCATCATCGAACAAAGGAAGGAGCAGTAGCGTTCCAGTTTGCTTGGTAGCTACAAGTAGGTCAGATGATTGGAGGTGAAAAAATACTGAGCTAAGCTATTGCCTGCACACTCGATAAGCACAGTCCCATGTCTGGCATCATATAAAACAACAGGAAGAAAAAGCTTTCTAAACAGGACAGCAACCCAAGGCATATTCTATGACCTAGAAAGACATGTGGAAATGACTGTCCCCTGCTTAGGCTGGGCAAAAAGATTGTCATAAACCTAGACATTTGAAATCCTCATTATGCTGTAAAACAGCCATTTACCCAATAACAGGATTTCTCCAGTATAGTTGATGTTCTACTGAAATATGTTTGTGGCAATAAAAATGACGCTCAGTAACTCAGTGGTAACGTCATCTCTTGTAATAGTTAAAGCATGTATGCAATCTTGAAGGATACGCTGTTATGCTGAAGGATATCACTGTACTTTAAAGTGAAAAGCATTGAGCATGAACAGAAATTGCCCAGTTTAATATTACAGACTTTAAATATAATACTTTGTGCATGAGTGGAAATTGTTACTTCTAATGTTACATATTTAATATGTGACTGTAAAAATTACACAAACTGTAATTTAGCAACCAGACTTGCACATCTGAAATTTACTGCACATCATCTGAATAGAAATGAGTTATTTATATTCATTAAGAAAACTCAGACTCACAACAAGAGATCTATTTTCCGTAGCTCCTAGATCTAGAATTTTTCTGTGCAAAAGTCATTTTTCATAACATGTATCATTATCGTATGCCATTTTAAATACTGCATGTAATCCTCAATTCACACAAACAATCTGACTTCAATCAAACATCCTATTCAACTTCATCCTATGATCTAACCCAGCAGGTCCATGTCAGCAGGCTCTTTTCTGATTAAAAACTCTCATCATAACAAATAAGAAGTTTTGTCAGAGAAAAGACTACTGAACCAGGCCTAATATCCTTTGATGACATTATTTCTGGAAATTAGAATCACAGGATCCTTTGTTTTAGCAGTGTTCTAATAGAAAAACAAAACATCCCACGAAACTGAAGAGCTGGGAGTCTCCAGGGCGTCCTGTTCCTACCCTAGGTCAATTGAGCTGAGTAAGTAATAATCCCACTGTTGTATGACTTCACTGCTATATCATTTTAAGTCATCGATATATCTCTTAATACAAAAATAAAGTGGAAGACTATTTCAGTAACTTCTTTTTTAAACTTGATGTTTTTCTAACTTTGAAAAAGCTAGTTGCAGGAATGCCTTTTCATCGAATGGGGAAGATGACAAAATTTATTACAATTTGTGCTCATTCTGCATTAAAGTCAACAAAAACAGCTGAAACCTTTTATGAAACAATGATCAAAATCACATGGATTTTATCTATCTATTTATTTATTTATTTATTATTGTTTTTCACTTATGGAAGACTTTGAAAAAAGTTCCTATTATCATTTTCTCAACAGTGGAGAAAATTAAGTATGTATTGAGTACTGCCATACACAATAATCATCCTATTTCATATTCATTGGTACCTTCATAAATGAAACATAAGCTCTTCTGGAGGAAATTTTCACCTTGAAGGCAATAAAGACCATTTGCTTACCAAATATAAATAACAGGGAAAGTACAGAAACAAAATCATATGTCTTACCATTGTAAGAGTGAATGGATGGCTTTCCAGTGCGGACACTCTTGGACAGTGTAGAATAACATACTGAAACAAAATCAGCCAGAGAAAATAAAATGATGGAAAAGATACGTTCAAAACATTCAGTGATGGGGTAGTACATGCAAAGTGAAAGTCATCCCTATAGACAATGTTACATGAACAGCAGTGATTTTTTAGGGGCACGTTAACTCACCTGACCAGGCCTTGCTTTAAAGTCATCTTTTATCATCCTTACTTCAAGGACATTGGAGGGGTGGCTTATCACGGAAGTTATGGTGACTGGTTTATTGCTGCGGAGGTAGCGGTACAGCCTTTCCACACAGTACAAGCACAGAGGTCCAGAAATCCAAAACCAGGTCTATGGGAGAACAAAAATATGCTACCTCAAGGACTTTTCATTTTATGTTTTCTAATTTCAAAACTACAGAAGTGCTTGTAGGACCTCATTTCACATCTATTGTGGAACAGTGTTTTGGTCACAAGTAACTTCCACGTCTCTCTACGTGCAAAAATCCAAGCACGTTATGGAGGCTTAATCAGTCTAACCGGCAGCATCACCCACAAGCACAAATGATTTCAATCATGAAACTCATCAGGAACAAAATGCTAATGACCTCATTTGCAACCATGTTATTCTGGTTTTGTGTAGTTAGATAGCAACTGATTTCAGCAGTGAAGGACACAGTACGTGCACTGTTCCAAAATCTAACAGACCAGAGTACTATAAAAGTGGTTAACCTTTATGGAAAAACACTTTCTGGCTTGCAATATTATTTGACTGTTACCTTCTTTCTATCTCCTCAGGTACAAGGACAAAATGAAGAAAGAACCAATTCTTGTGCTATAAAATTAATGCTTATATTAATCTAGTGTAAAATGATAGACAAGGGAGAGAAATAGACATTTTTGAATCATGATTCATTTGCCCCTGTGAAAGACGTGTGTGCTAGACAAATAATGCCCTGGAAATGCCCATTTCTCTGCAGTGATTATACAGGGAGACTGGGGTGACTACCTCAGATGGAGACATTTGCAGCTGCTCAGCTAAATCCCATCCTAAGAGTCAATTACTAACAGCTCATGGCAGAGCTAACTACTAATTCCACATCTGCTCAGTCATTCGAGCCATGGCACTGAAGTGCCCTTGACCCTCATCCATCTTCCCTTCCCAATTTTTGAAGTTACACATCAGCATCTCTTGCAGCTAGCAGAGTATTTAATTTCCTGATGCACCTTTGGCCTTAAAACTTCAGTAGCTCACAAGAACTAAGGCTTTTTTCTCAAAAACCTTCGTATCACTAAGTGCATAAAACACTTCCAAATCCAAAAAACTCTTAAAGTTATGAGCTGCCAGGAGAACACTGAGTGACCATTTCTTTTTATGGCTCTTGTTTCCCCATAAATGACTCTAAAGTAGACATCTTAAGCCCCAAAAATGCCCCAAAGTTTGATGGCATGTGGGTCATATGAAGCCAGATGTACATTGATGCTTGTAATTCAGGTGTATTACCATAACAAAATACAAATCCTCTAACCAAAGAACTTGGTTAGAGGACTTCAATGTAGAATTGACTGTTTCTTATGATTACATGCTCCACAGTAAAATGGATTCCCACTGCAGCTCATAAGGGACATGTGTGTCCTACAAAACCCAATAATAATAATAGAAAAAATCCTCTGAGGTATGTTATGGAGCCACCTTGAATGGTGGGCCTTGAGTTTGTGAACTCTGTATTCAAAAACTTCCTCAGGTTACTTGCCAATACAGCCCAGCTCAGCTTTTTTTAAAAGAAAAGAAAAAAAATGGATGAAGACAAAGCTGCTGCCACAAAACGTAAAGAAACAAAAGGAAAACAGAAAACAGAAAGAGAAAAGGCTTTTTTATGCCCACTGCCATCATGCTCGTTTACCCACGCCACATATAAAACAAGGCTGTCTGCAAACAACAGGCTTTACAAAGCCAAACCACAACCAACTGCAACCCAGAAATGAGTATTAGGACTTGTTTCCGCATAGTGAAAAAGAGAACAAATGGAGTTTGATTATTTCAATTAACCACTGCCGCACAATGCTTACAAAGGGACCTTATGAATATGTTATATAAATGTTTGCTCTGAAGTGCAACGCTGTAATTTAAAGTCACATTTATAGCTAGACCAATACATCTCTTTTACTGTGTCATACAAAAAAGAACATTACAACCGATCTCTTGACATTTTTCCACCCTATTCTATGCACCACATTGTAATGCAGTTCAAGGTTTAATACAGATTGTTTTTTCCCCACCAAATCTTTGAATGCCTGAGAAGGTTTTAATAATATTTTCCATTATTAAAACATCTGGTCTGGAAAAGCAATAATTAGTGGTTATGGCTGACTGAAAGACTTGGCATGGCTTGTAATACCTGAAACGTCGGATCATACAGACCTCTGGGAAGTGTGACTGGAACTTGGGTTCCTCGGAACAAATTCTCATAAAGTTATTTTGTACAAAGGGTTCTGGTACTGATAAGTCCTCTGGGAAAGGCTCAGTAGTACAATCAGGAAACGACTCTTCAAAAGCCTTTGGCACCGTCATATTCTCTCGGAGTGTTTTGTTAGGATTAAAGCAACCAGGAGGGTGTTCCTCTAAGTTGGTCTGGTACTTGAGCACCCCCCTATAGGAAAATAAAAATAGCAAAGACACCGAAATAACAGTCAAAACCAAGAAACTTGTCTTAATTCGGAGAGGGTTTTAGAAAGCAATCTCAATGCTCATCTTCTGTAAGAATTTTTATTCATTTTTATTTGCTTTCAGGACTTTCAATGAGATTGAAGCTTTGCAACAATAGAGCCCTCTGTCACTAGAGGCAAGGTTTAACTTTTCCAGCTCACTTGGCGCTCCCCCACTGAACAGCCTCAAGCTTAATATTGCTTGAAAGAGGGAGATATAGTGGGAGCCTTGAAAAAAAATTAAATAATCACATTTCCAGTTCAATCACACCCAGGCTGTTTTCCCTCATCCTCCCTGCAGTCAGTAAGCCCTATTTTTTGAGGCAATCTGTAGTAGAAGTGGCCTAAGTTGCCAAATCTTAAACTGCAGGAATGTTCCCACTACTTGGTATTTATCAGGTTTGCACACAACGGTATAATTTGCTCGTTTGAATAACATCTTGTTAAATAGATAGAATGAAAAAAAGAAAGCCCTGCATGATAGCCAAGGAACCTTTCTGGCAAATTATTTTGTGGGGTCCATGCTTATTTTTTAAGCTACAGTTAAATGTATGCTTGATGGGCCGAAGCCAATGGTACGAGGCTCAACAAGGCCAAGTGCACTTGGGCCACAACACCCCCATGCAGCACTACAGGCTTGGGGCAGAGTGGCTGGAGAGCTGCCCGGCGGAAAAGGACCTGGAGGTGTTGGTCGACTGTCGGCTGAACATGAGCCAGCAGTGTGCCCAGGTGGCCAGAGAGCCAACAGTATCCTGGCCTGTATCAGGAATAGCGTGGTCAGTAGGACTAAGTGATTGTCCCCCTGTACTTGGCACTGGTGAGGCCTGACCTTGAGTACTGTGTCTAGTTTTGGGCCCCTCACTGCAAGAAAGATATTGAGGTTTTGGAGCATGTCCAGAAAAAAGCAATGAAGCTGGTTAAGGGATCTAGAGCACAAGTTCTATGAGGAGCAGCTGAGGGAACTGGGGTTGTTCATCCTGGAGAAAAGAAGGCTGAGGGGAGACCTTATCGCTCTCTACAACTACCTAAAAGGAGGCTGCAGCGAGATGCTCAAGTAACAAGTGATAGGATGAGAGGAAACCAAGGCAGATTTAGATTGGACATTGGGAGAAATTTCTCCACTGAAAGGGTTGTCAAGCATTGGAACAGGCTGCCCAGGGAAGTGGTTGGGTCACCATCCCTGGAGGTAGTTAGAAGAAGTGTAGAAGTGGTGCTGAGGGACTTGGCAGTGCTAGGTTAATGGCTGGACTTGATGATTTTAAAGGTCTTTTCCAACCTAAATGATTTGATGATGGTAGTAAAATGAAGTAAGAACTTTGCAGCTGCAGCTAGAAACCATGAAGAAAGAAGTGCAAACCTGAGACACTCGGATATCTCAACACATGAATGAATCACTGAAAAGGAGGAAGAACTGATAATACTAGTAATAAAATTCCTTAGAATACTACTTGCCTCCAAATCTGGATTTGATGCCAGTAAAAGCACAAGGAGAAATATTTAAAGAAAATAAAGGGAGAAATGACAGCTGTACAGGATGGTGCTGGCTGGGAAATAAGGCAGACTGACACAATGCCTGGTGAAACATGCCCTCTGAGTGCTAGGCTGTGTTGTGAAGGGTCATCTCAAGTATCTGATCAAACACAAGGACATATACTCCTCCCTCCTCTCCCCAGCGTACACACACAGCAGCAGCAACAGTGTTTAATTCACAAGAGGAAGAAGTAGAATATGTGCAATATTCCCAACTTAAATGGTTTCCGACAGGCCACTGTCAATCTTCCCCGCTGAAATGCAGTCCTGACAGCTAGTAACAAGCTTTCCGCATGGTCCAGTGAATAATGTACAGCTTGGAAGTTAAACCAGCTCATTCTAAACTCCACGTCCGACCCTGAGAGAATCACTTGGAAAGTGTCTGTGTGCCTACACCTATGTTTCTGTCTGTATTTATTGCCCAGTCATGCCTATCACTTACATCTGGCATCACTGTCGGTCATCACATATTTGCAAAGTGACAGATACCCCTAGCATTATGCTAGTTCCCTGCTCCATAAATATTGTGGTGCCTCACGGATTTAGCTGGAAGCCACAGCACATGTGATATTTTTTCAATCAATCAACCTTGTGTACATGGCTGCCAGCTGCTCTCCCAGCTTCTCTGTTCTCCGAACATCCCAAAAGAGGATTCAAAGTTTTCCTTGAGACATGAATAGCTGAACTGCAAACATGAGCATCCCCCCCAGTGATCTCTAGTTTGTTTAAACTATTACAAACATGCTAACTGAGAGGCAAACCAGGATGACAAAGCTGCCTGTTAACAGCAGCTGCAATGACTCCCGTTTCTGAAGGTGGAAAGGAAAGGCAAGTTGTCTTACACACCCAAGATCAGCTCCCAGAAAGGTTGAGTTCTGCACAACTCTTAGGGAGCCTAAGGTATATCCTCACATTTTTATTCAGTTTAACACTTGAATACATAAAAATTAATTTGTGGGTGCCAGTAAGTAGGAGACAGACATCTTTGGCAAACACAAGTGGGAGAGACAAAAAGGGCAAGTCATATGAACCTGTCCTGCTTGTTGAGCAGCACAGGATGCAGTCTATTTGCATGGGCATACATCAACCTCCACCCCAATTTTCCACCCCCAAAATAGAGACAACGATCATTTCTGGCTAGAACTGGAAAATATCTATCACTATTTCTTGGGATTTTTATGATGATAAGATAGAGGTCAATGGTTCTCAATGTTTTTATAGGGAACTGCACTGCTCCTATCTTCTCATCCACCTCCCACTGCTCAATTCAAGGTGAGTTGCTGAAGGGGTCTCCTAAAGGTCAACATGGAGTGGAATCTTAAGAATTTTCAGCCTTTGGAAGATAAATCCTTGGATTTATTATAACATCATTGACTTTTATTCTCAGCTCCTACGAACCAGCATAACCTGCTTAACTCCACAGCAATACCAAATTTGGGTCAGCTGAGGATCAGGCTCTAAATTTTTCATATGTTTTATAGCTCTTTATATTGGTACTAGAAATATCAAACTTCTCTTTTAACGTAAACTTTTTTTTCTTGTTGCTATTACTGGCTTAAAATACAGATGAATTAATGTAGATATGCACCAAGTCTTAAGACACTATAATAGTTGAAAGTCATGTTGCAAGAAGTACAAGAGCAATGAAAGTCTTTAAGGATAATTCCCTGAAAGATTCTTCTTTCCCTTAGGGTAAGGATGAAAGAACAAACCAATAATACACAACAGATGAATTATGTCACTTTATATACTGCTGAGAAGTGCTTGGCTACTCCGAAGAAGAGGATCCTATAAGAACATATCTATAAAAGTTTGAAACAAAACAAGAATCTGTGGAATACTGTGGAAATACTCAAAAGGAGAGACTACCAAGACAGGCAATTCCTCACCCAATATTCCTTCACAGTCCAGCCGCAGGAAATGCCTTGCTCTGCAGAGTAACTGGCCATGTGTCAAATGTAACCGGCCATGACAAAACACATGCCACGTAGGAGTCACTTGGGCACGTGAGCATGTGTGTCTAAGCTTTCTTTATTCTCAGAAGAGATCCTCTAATCAATATCATCAACGAAGCCCAGAAATCAATCAAGCTTATTTGAATGTAGATCTTTGTAGCAGCAGGTTAGCTAAAGCACTCTCGAGGCTCCATTGACTGCATTTATTAGAACTCATTAGACTATAATGGGAGGCAGATACTTAGAAAGCATGTAGAGACCTACATTTAGGCATCTTAAACTTGAATTGACTCCCACTCTCCATGACTCATTCTTCTCCCACTTTTAACTGACACTCAGGTTTTTTAGATTCACACTGAAAGGCTCTCCAGTTCACTATTGAGGAGGCTGTGTACAAGAAGATGCCTGTTTAACGGTTGGTGTATTCCTGCAGCCTTGGTTTGCAAAATACTCCAACTATACTTCTTCCTTCATGAAGTGGCAACATGATTAGGAAAACAATGGACAAAGGATAATACAGTGAAGAAGATGAATTAAACTGGACATGAAAAATACTCCAAAGGCAATCACCAGAATGGATTGCCTAGGGAGGTTAGAGGATCGCCGCCATCAGATGTTTTAGAGAAGTTAGACAAACACCTGTCAAGAATAATTTAGCAAAAGTTTATCCTGCTCCAGGATGGGAAGAACAGGTTACATCCATCTTCCCCAGCTATGAACAAGAGCTATGCCACAGCAAAAACTAAAACAACAAAACACCGAACAGAAAACCAAAACCACAGAGAACTGGAATTGTATCCAGGAATTTCAATTGTTTTGAATTCATTATTTCAATTCATCAGATCTCAAGCTGCGTTTGTTTTGTTCC
The DNA here is from genome assembly GCA_028565335.1 of Limnodromus scolopaceus. NCBI lineage: Eukaryota > Metazoa > Chordata > Aves > Charadriiformes > Scolopacidae > Limnodromus > Limnodromus scolopaceus. The sequence continues at coordinate 210,620,158 of JAOXNO010000001.1, forward strand.
ACAACATATTCCTACTGTGATCTTGTTTGTTCCTACCTTTCACTGTTTACTTTAAGCAGTGGTGCTCAGTGTCGCACAGATATTCCCACACCCCATGTTTCAGTAGACGTTTGGTGACATGGAGAAATAAATCTCATTCAAATGCAACTTCCTTCCCTATACCAGTCTCTGCACATACATCCACAAAGGAAACAAATGAACCATATTTTCACACGGCATAACTTGTGGAAGCTGCTTTACCTTGCGGTGGAACTGGGCTTATTTGTGCCAGATAAAGACCTGACCGTCAGCACCATGGCACATTTCACAAACACTCGTCTCATGTTTGTGAAAACAAGAGAATCTGGTATATTTTGTATCATAGCAACGTCAAAGAGATAATTAGGGGGAGGCCATTCCTTCCCTCTCCTTAGGAGTTAAAATGGCAGGTAGAGAGGAAAGAGAAAGGGGTGAGCAACTTTACTTCTCATCCTCCTCTCAGCAGCCAGGTAAGAGGGGGCAGAAAAGAAACAATACTGTTTTCTTGATTTCCCAGTAGAAACTGGTAAAATGGACAAGGAATAAACTTGAAAGTGAAGAAGTTTGTGCTAGCTGGCTGTAGTAACACACAATTCTCCAAGCTACAGTCTGAACATTATTTAAATAATTACTTGTTGAAAAACTGAAGAGCATAGCACCTTGTCAAGAAGTTGGCCCACTGTGCACAAGTGAGCTCAGGAAAGGCAATAATTAAGGGAACTGCTCTTTCTGGTTGTGCTTCATGAAAAGGAACAGTGTTTTCCATTTACTTACCCAGAAACATGCAGCATCAGCAGCATATAGAAGACAAAGAAAAGGTTGTGCGTATACCAGAAGATGTCATAGTTTGAAACCCTGAAAAGAAAAAAACATGGTTCAAAGCTGTTTCACTCAGGTGGAATCACTGCTCATTAAAAGCAGATCTGTGCACACAGGACATCATTATACACCACGTAGTCATGTAGATTAGTCAAAGCCCAGTATGTATTCCTCCAGGCACACTGTATTTGCACACAATTAAGTGTTGAGAAGAACACGTGGCACAGAAGCAAGGAGTTGAGAAAGAGAGATGACAGACATAGAAGTACAAAGCCAACTGAAGAACCCTTCCAAAATTAGGAGATTTCACTGTTTTCATAGGTTCTACTTAGTCCCCATCAGATTCTTATAGCTAGAATAATTCTTCAGTCTCCAGGCTCAAAACCCAACATCTTTAGAGTGAGTGCCTCCTCCCATTCTGCCTGCCCCAATACAGGGCTGTGGTGCTTAATGTATCACTACAGGTGCAATGTACAAATATGCAGCGTAGACAGCAGCAGAAGGGGTGGTGTGAAAGGTAAAAGAAATCTGTGAGGGTATGCAGTGGAAGGAGATACAACAGGAAAGGGAACTAGAGCGAGGAGGCAAGAAAAGGATAGTTGTGAGAATTTTTAGGGCAGGAGGCCACATACGGTGGTGCTCTAGGACCGATGGTCTTGGGAGGAACAAGAACATTACCACTGTGAGGCTCAGGAGAGGTGAAGGGCAAATAGGACTTACTTTCATCAGTAATTTGTTAGGTAATGCAAAAAGAACCAAGACCAAAGAAAATACTCATCTGGAACTGTTTTCTGTTAAGTCTGTCTTTTTCTTGAGTAAAATAGTCACTAAACAACAACAACAACCAAACGGTTAAGAAAATATTCGACTTCATAGCACACAAACACACCTCTTGTACTACACAGCATGGTAGGAGAGTCCCTTCCAAAACCAAAAAGCCTACCCCCATTCAGAAGCCAAAACAATTATTAAATAAAAAGCAGCCTTAATTCTGAGTACATAGTTTAAGAAGCTACTCCTCCAGCATAGCTAAATTTTTTTCAGATGTTTTTCCCCTCCTACAGCCTTTTTACATAAACAGCTAACTACCCTTGCTTCAATACATCTGAAACATAAACTGCATTTGTTTCTGTCAATACAGGTCTTAGCTATTTTCTTTCTCAAGACAGAAAAAATAATTTTGATATTCTGAGGGCCACCAAAATAAAACCCAAGCAAGGGCAGTTCTAAGGAACCCAGCAACAACAGGTGGCTTTGAACTACCCCCCATTTCATCCTGCCTTCCTTCCCCCATTCAGCACCACGCTAACAAGCCTTCTCCTTGAGGCTGCTCAAACCATTTTGAGCTACCCGCACCCTGGTAGGCATTTTCATGCAGTCACTCAGCTGGATCTGTAAGTTGTGGGAGAGAAAATCAGTAAGATGAAAGTAAAGGATGGTGGTGTGGGGAATGGAAGTGCAATGAGAAGGGACAAAGAGAATAATATTTACCCCTTCAGACCTGAAGCAGGTCTTGGAGCTCTGGTTTAATTTGGTATCTTGCTACAATACCAAAAACTGCACACTGACTTAATTTTTATTGGATTCCCAGGTATGATGTGGCAAAAATTTAGAAAATTTTTCAAATAACACTCACTCTCCCCTCTTTAAAACATTAGCAGCTAATTCAATCCTCCTAATACTTATTCACACAACAAGTAAAGGCATGAAAATAGCAAGATAATCATGTAGAGGAAAACACGAAGGAAGAAATGATTAAGCAGGTCAGTGTGCAAGAGTGGATTAGGGTTGAAATCCAAAAGAGTAGAATAGTCGCTGAAATATTTTTTTAAAAAGCTCAGTTTCTGACAGGCAGTGAACATTTACAATTCATTTTTCTAAGACCATAGCATGAGTTTAGCCATCATAAGGCATGTGAGAATCCACAGGGAAAGGAATTTAAAAGGGACAGAAAGATGCATAGAGGAGCTTGTTTCCTTAGGAAAACACATTATAAAGTCAAGCTTGAGCCATATGCCTGAGGGAGAGAAACAGGAGATGCAAATGATCCCTTAAGGGCTTTGATTCTGCTGGCTAGATGGCAGAACGATGGGAAAGTACTTGCACTTGAAGAAGGAAATAACAAGCATGTAACTTGGAAAGATGGAAACTTTTGTTGCATGAACTGCAAAATTATTATTTCCAAGAATATGTTTGCAACTACATATATTTTCCTAAGTTTCCCAATCATTACTAAATGCTGTTCTTTTTTTTCTAATTTATCATGGACTTGGAGAAAACAGGACATTGTTCTGGCTCAGTGCTGCGGAGTGAAGTAATTGTTTCATTTTTCCATCTTCCCCAAAATTTCTTTTGCAAGTAGAGCCATCTGTGTGGACGATGTAATGTGCGGCCATGTCTGACATATTGTGCAACAGCTTTATCCTGAATTCTGTAGGCTACAGCGTCTCACAAAGGTCTCAGTCCTGGAAGTACCTTTGTCTACAAAAGGTGCGAAGCATTTGCTGAACTACTCTCCTGAATCAGCGCCTGATAACTCTGCTACTCAGGAAAGACAGATTTGTTCAACAACATTCAAAAGCCCATATCTAGCTCGCATCAGTGGAGCACCACTAATGTTTGAAGATATGGAATTAAAATGTCCTTCAGAGTTTGCTGAATTGAGATGATGTTTTTACATAATCAGTCTTTGAATTCTGATTTGAATCTAATTCAGTTCTTTGAATTCTGTAGCATAAAAAGGCTACAATGTTTGGCTACATCCTCCAAGGTACCGGTCACTCAAATGTACTATAATATGTGTCCAATAATGTTGGTGCAGAATATGAACCCCTTGGAGTGCCAAACCTTTGGAAATCCCAACAGCTATTCTGAGCCAATGCTGCATTGCTGTTTCAAAATTATAATTGACATTAAAAATAAAATATCTTACAACCAGAAGAAGAGCTTTAAAAAAGCAACATTCTACTTAAGTAGCACAATTCTGGTTTAGTTTGCTTCGTTGCTGGTTTTTTGTTTTTGTTGCTGGTTTTTTACAGTTTGTTGTTAGAATTAATTGGTGAAAATAATTAAGGTAAAGATATCATCTTATTTTACTTCCAGTGGACTTAATTTATGCATTGGACAGAACTTGCCATATGCTTAGTTTATTGCCTCCCTGTACAAACTGGAAAAAAAGAACTATTTGCATTTTTAAAGGTCTAGATTTTTAACTGAGCACATTCCTCAAACAGTATTTTCCTCTGAAGGCATTTTAATCAGGTTTTGTAATTTTTTAAATACTAAATTAATTTTGCTAATTTACCTGCAAGATAGTAAAAAAAAAAAATAGGGCAAGAAAACTGGTATTTTTAACAGTTACTTAAACACATCTTGCCTTCTATTGCATTTACTCTTCATTCACTCTAATCAGTATGAGAATATAATTGCTCAAATGGCATTTTTCAGCATAATGATCAGATTATGTCTTACCTGATGGCATAGGTAGAAGCAGTACACATTAGAAATAATACTAACACCATAATGACTCCAGTCAGACCTGGAACTAAAACAGACATGAGATAACTTACATTTGAATTGTGAAGAGGCAAACTTGTCTCCTATGGCCTTTTAAGAAAGTGGAAGTTATCAGACATAGGAATCATGATTCAATCAAACTCTTGCATGCATTTAACTCTTGAAGAGAAATAACATATCAAACTAGATAGGAAAGAAGAGATGTTGGGTCTCTTCCCAGAGAAAACTGCCCTTTTCCTTGCGTTTCACCATGCATGACTAATTTCCTATTGCCTTTGTTACTGTGATCATTTGCTCACAGCATTTGTCTCTAAGCAGGTAACCAAGAGCAAATCCTGTCTATTTGTTTATTTGTAAGACTGACCGTACAAGTTTCTCTATGTCTTTTTTATTCCAAACCCTAAACTCTGTTGAACACAACAATTAAAAACCTGGTCAGGGACAGAATTTCAAGCAAATCAATTTCTATGCAAGCTGTCACTACAATTGTTTGCCAACCCATTTCATCCTGGAATGAGAAAGAGCCTGAAATTACTCTCCATGGCATTGTATCATGCTTGAAATTGCTGCCTGTAGAGCAAGGTCTGTGAGAGTGATCTACAGCCAGTATTTGAGAAGGAAAGGTTAAAAACATTAAGAACTGGACTCATCTGCTCAAATGCAGACCCGTGTCAGAACTAGTCTACCCTCATCTCTTTTTTAACTCAAAGGAGAGCATTTCTACAACGTGATTCATCTCATCCTAAAGCAGGATCTTGGCCATAAAGTACAGTAAACCATCACCCTAAAGATAGATAGAAAAATCCCAGTTATCATTTTTTCTGAGTTTTTTATCTTCTTTTTATCTTCATCTTACCACTTCTTTATCTTCAAAATTGCCACCCCAGGAATTAAGAATCTGAATTTAGAATTAAGAACCTAAAATCTATGAAGCATTACATCAAAATGTTTTATTACTCAAAGAATAATAGTTTTTAAGTATAGTCTCCGGTCAGCCTAGAAGCCACGTGCTTGGGTTTAAACAAAGTCAGTCAGGCAAATCACCAAGCACAAAGCTCTATAAGTGCTGGTTTAGTGTCAGAATACAAGCTTCTCAACCAGTTTTCATGGATGTAAATGGCAAAACCACAGATTTTAATGGTCCAGGATCTTTTACAAGATCACATTCTAATCATAACAACAAGCTAATTTTTTAAATTATTGATTGTGATTTTTGACTCTTTAGCAATAAAGAGACAATTTCAAATTTTATCTTTTTATAAACTTCCCAATATCCACTTGAAAAGTCTGATACTCAAAATCTGATACATCCTAAATCCCATCTCAGTTTTACAACCTGTAGGAAAATTCCTGGTCCTACAATCAATGGAAGCTTTGTCATGGACTGCATAAGAAACGTTCATTTAACTCCTTCATGGAAAAGTTACAATTAAAAGCATTTGCAATAAAAAATGTGCATTCTTTCCACTGCCGCCTCCTTCATTTCTTGTTTCTTAACTAATTTGATAGGTAGTGTGCAATCAGTCTCCCCTCTGACACAAATACTTCCAATCCAATTGCAGCATAGCACTTGATCCAGCTTCCTACGTTGTCATTCAAGCCACAGATCACCTTTTCCATCCAGTCCTTCAATACTCTTCTCCATCAAACTGCAAATGCGAAATCACTGCCAACCTTGCCCCAATTCATCAATGCATTTTCAGTTTTTCCTCTCCTCCCTGTCCCTGTCTCTCTTTTCCTCCACTAACTATAACCTTGAATACTTGTTCTTCTCTGAGCCTCACAGCCTTAAGCAAGGAGGTTCTTTCCTGGATTGATCTGAAAAGCCATTACACTGTAAATCCTTCCAAACCCTTATTCCTTCTCTTCACTGTGTCAAAAAAAAAACAAAAACCAGCCAACAAATCTAGCTGGGGAGAGACCTTTCTTTTTTGCATATTTATACACCTCCCATTGCAGCAAAATCTTGGTCCCTGTCTGGGCACTCCCACAGCACAAATAATAAATGTTAATTAGCTGTTGTTAGCATGGGGAGTGATTTGAGTAATTCTACATTTAGGATGACTTGGAATCACTGTTTTTTCCAACATTGTGCTCAAACTTTTGAAAATGCAGTATTTTCCTGGCCGTCAGAGGATAAAAGGAGTTCCACCTTGCAGATCCTCTGCTCACCTAGTGAGGTCTCAAAGTGTCCCCAGAAACAGTGACAATATTTGATAGGGCCTCTACACTCACTCTTCACCCCAAGTTCTTCCTGTTATCCAAGATATTAAATACAATACTAGCTGCTTGTTCTGATTCTCCCTCCCCATCTTTAACTCCCTCTTCTGTGAATTACCTTCTTCCAAGCCTCCACCACTAACTGCCAGTCATCCAAACTATTTCTAGTCAGCAGTTAACTTGCACCTCAATTTCTCTCATTTCACTTTCTCACTTCCCCTGCTCTCAACTGACCTAAACCTTGCTTAGGGTTTTTGGAAAGCCCTTTCCCACATGCTGCCAATTCCAGTAAATGTATTGGGATCGACAGATCTAGAATCCCATTTATTGCTGTCCGGACGGATTCCTTTGGACCTTGTCCTAAATGCCACAAAGCCGGGATTTCTGCATTTGATCTAAATAAAATGACAACCTCAGAAAGGACCTTTGCCTGCTTGTGAGGCACTACAGCTCAGGTTTGTGCCTACCCCTCCATACCCAGACATTGCTCCCTTCTAAATTCCTGCACCAAAAAATGTTTTTGCTTATTTATTCTTTGTAAGTGCTGAAGCCTGATTCCCATATAACACTTTAGATGGCTCTGAAGTCAAAATAACCCTTAAATAAACCAGCTGAAGCAAGACGGCCTCTTTTTTGTTGTGTTTTCTTTTTCTAGAAATTGGATCATTTAGGAATTTGGGTTTAATATTATGCAGAATCCCTGTTTGAAACTGATGATTTTCCACTGACTCATCTGTACAACAACAGCTTTGAAGATGCTGCTCATCCTACTACGGGGCTTATGCAAGTCCTCCCTCCTGACTACTGGATAAGCAAACCCAGGTTATATTAACACAAATAACACGTCTCAACCGAGCTGAGATACAACAAATGGAGCATGCAAAGACAGGATCAAAATGTTTTGTCTGGAGAGTGAGGATGAGAAGCAGCAAACTTTCTCATTCAGTTTGGCAACAGACTTACCAGTAGCAAAAAGCAGTTTCCTCGGGTCCTGAAAAATAGATAGGCCAAAAAAAAAAGTCAATACATATGATTTTATATCTGCATGAATAATGTAATAATAATAAGTAGTGCATAAAGCTGACATGCTCGATGGCATAAGCAATCCCTAAATCTGGATGAAGGAACAGATTTGGTATTTGGTAGCAGTTTACACTGACTGAAATTTAACATAAACTAAACCTTTAACCTTCGCATTCCCCCAGTGAAGACAGTTCTGATCTGTTATGTAAAATTAGGATCCAGATAATCTTACAAATAATTGTTTTTTTGAAAGCCTAACTTTACTCAGTTACCTCATGCCTTTGGGAGGACAGAGGGGAGCAGAAGAGAGAGATTTTGAATATAAATGAAAGACCAGCAGTGAGCATTTTACAGCCAGTTACATCACCAAGAGATTTGCAGTGGACTCCAGTGAAGCAGGACTGAACACAAAGATGACAACACAAAGATGACAATACAAGGCCAGATGTTCCTGTGTCCTCCACCACATGTGAAAGGAAGAGGGGATATGTCAACCCCGCAGGAAACTGCCTCACTCCCCCTGAGTCCTACGCCTCCTGAGGTTTTGTCTTCACTGTGGAGAAAAACCTTTTTTTTTTTTTAAACTTGCAGTAAAATGCAGTGAAAGGAGGTGAGCAGTTTTCATACAGGCGACGAAAAAAGAAGCATCGCTCTCCCTGACCTCGTCTGCATCCAAACATGCGCAGCCAGGTACAGAAGATGACAGCACCATCCAGACTGCCCACCACAGTTAAAAAACACATTTAAGTGGAATTCAACCATGAAGGTTCAAGACCTACTAGAGTACCTAAAATTTGTGAGGTTTTTATCCTCGACTTACTAAAAACTTGCTATTATCTCCATTTTCTATTGCAAAATCCCTAAGGCTGCTTAGCACAGGCTGGCACGTTCTTGCCTGCAGCAAGCTCCTGCTAATGCTCCTGATGAGGCTAAATCTATTAGACCACTCCTAACACATGCAGACACTTGAATTCAATCCAGAACCTCAGCACAATAGTTGGTGTTGGCATGTCTGTCTGCCATAGAATAGCTCCGCGATTAGATCATTCACCCAGGGAGTGGAAGACCTTGGTTGTTGGTCCTTCTGCGCCTGGGCTGAGTCAAGCTCTCATTTTCCAGGAAGGGATGCAGCTGGGATAGGGTCATTCTAAATCTTTCCTAATGAAGCTGGTAGAAAAGAAATGCAGACTTGAGACCAGATTGAATATAAACAAGAGAGAACTTGATTGTAGCCCAAAGAAGAAAGAGTCCTGGACTCTGATTTTATTCTTAAAATCTGCAAACATCTCTTCAATGCCAAATGCACAAGCAAGCACCTGGAGGAAGGACTAGGACTGTGGTGTGCCTTCAAAGAGATCTGCATCACAGTCACAAGTCATGCAAACAAAGTATTTTGTAACTAGAAATCAGCTTCCAGCCCAGTTCATGCAGATAACTAATTCCACTCTTAGCATATATACTCCAGTTCCCACTGCAGTTTAAAAATGCAAAATCACTCTTCGATCTCACTACCAACAGTATATGTCACATAGTTCTATAGTCTAAATATTGCAAATGCAGAATGTATTTTTCCAGAAAAGCAGAAGCGTCTCAATCAGGACCAGCCAAGGAACAGAAAGAAGCAGTAGAACAGACTACCTCAGCTGGAAGGGACCTGCAACAATCATCTAGTCTAACTGCCTGACCAGTTCAGGGCTGCCCAGAAGTTAAAGCATGTTGTAGAGGAGCAGGAGAACAGGGCATAAGGTGAAAGGACTTGATGACAGCATTCTCCACCTCACAATCCAAGAGGTGTCCATGCTTTGTCCAGAGAAAGAAATAAAATCCACAGCAATCCACACAATGGTGGGTATTCAGTGCACAAAATAAGGAGCACCGTATAGGTCACAGGATGGATCTCACATTAAAATTGGATGTACAAGTAATCATGTTTTTAAATAATATACTTAAAAGCAAAATACAAAAGGACAGCTGGCTCACCTCACCACGATAGTTTGCTGCATTTATTGATGGAAAGTCTTCATTGTAGTTCTCAGAGAAGTTAAGAGCATTCACTAGATGAGCAGCAACATGTAAGACTGAAAATAAACAGAGCAAAGCTGAGATCCATAGACAGGAGGTAGATATTCCCCTGAAGTGGCTACCCAGATGCCAAGCCATAGCCACATCACCTGCATGAGATGCATTAGGGGCTAAGGCATTATTCTTCTAAAGTAAATCAAGTTATAGATATTCATGGCAGAAAGCTGTATGCATTTTAAGTGGTTTTTTTTAACACTGCAGTAACCATTTCCATAGTGCAATGCTTCAGCTGGGAGACAACATTCAAAGATGTCCACCAAAGAACATTTCATCTTCAGTGCAATGGGTATTTGCCTCCGCTGCTCCCTCTTCTGCAGATAAGCCTGCTCCTTCAGTCAAATTCCTCAGGTCGATCAAAGGTCACTTATAATGGCAGATTTTGACCTGATCTCATATACCTGTCCTTTCAGAAACTGGAATTTTAAAGAAAGGCTTGGCATTAGAATGTAAGCCCATATGTTTAAAGGAAAAAATAAACCAAAACCCACACGTATCAAAGAAAGCATTCACAATTTAAGGCAGGGAAGCACAGAGCAAGACTACCCCCAAATGCACTATATAAGAAAAAACACAAAATACTGCTTTAATGCACATTTCCCAAACAAGCTGCTGCTCAGCACAGTAAGATCTCACCTGAGAAGATGCATATTGTAACACCACACGTCACATGGAAAGTTTTACTTTTATCTAGCAGCCTCCTGGATTTCCTGCTGGCAACCTAATAAGAGAAGAATTCAAGCAATCTCTCTTCTAAAACAAAGCAAAGAAAAAAATGCTAACAGCAACTGAGGTGATTTAATACCAACTTCAGCTTTTACTACATTTAACACCCTTGCAAGCACAGTACCTAAATTTAAAAACTGCAGGATTATATCAATAAGTCAATTTTGAGGTCTTAATGAAGAAATTACAGTTGGAACAGTATTATATATATGTCAAGAGCAAATAAAGGCCCTTCTGGTCTTGAAATTTAAGAGTTCCAGCACTAATTGTTGTCAGCATCACTGACTCTTTAGTGAGCAGGATCAGAGGGAAAGATATATTTGCATACATATGCATCTATAGTCATCGAATGTTACAGGTAGTCACATTATGAACAGAGCTCATAGGTTCAATTTACAACCATCTAGAAAACACAGATGTTCCTCAAAACCATTACTTATATTTCTGTCAAAGCAACTGACGAATCAGAAACAAGCTAAACTGTTGTTTACTGAATACTGGGACAGAAAACAAATGCTCTTAGCCTTGGCAGAACCTTTTTTTCTCTCATGAAAACAAATATATCAGGTTGGGTATTTTTATTTAAAGTTCTGTCATCTCCAGTAGGACACTTCTGGTCATGCAGAGACAAAGTTCTTTTTGCTCTGTTGAATTCTCCCAGGAAGAAGTAGAGAGGACACAGATGCCTTTAATATTAGAGTTGGGAAGGAGGGAGAAGACTCATGTAGTTACTGTTCCACAGCAAGTCCCTGTGCTTGAAAAATGCCTTCAAGAAACCCTCCTCACAACAGGTCCAATCAAACCAGGCAATGCCAGCCAAGGCACTGTCTTCAGAGGGGTCATGAATCCAGGCTGAATGATACTTGCACCATGCAGGGACATACTGTGCAACAAACAGGGATATAACAGATTTCTTCCTATTATTTTTAGACTAAACAGAGACCAGGGCCCTCTTCTTCTCAACTGCTGCATTGTGAGGATAGGACTTACCTTCTGAGATCCTCGCAGGAAGGCCAAGAGAACACGGCACATGGGTAGAAGGACCAGGCAGCAGTTGAGATTGAGGACAGATGCTGAAGCTCTGCTAACACACAATCCTAGCTGAACAAATATAGCAAGAGTTAGATTACAGGGAGAAGACACTTTAAAGGTTCAGGTATCAGTATTCAACCTCATCTTCTTTGCTATGAACCCAAATAGTTTCCATGCTCTCTTGACTCATCAGAATAGCGGAGCTCCATGGTGTTTGACGCGTACTGGAAAACCCACTGTACACAGAGTATGCTACCCTGTTCTCTGCTCGGAACAGCTCTCACCCTTGCATCAAAAGCTTATTCAAAATTAGTTTTGTCAGCAATAACATCAGCAAATGACAGCTTTCTCCTGAAAGAACCAATATCTTCATCAGTACTCAAAGCCACGTGGAACAAAACATATCTGAGACAACAACAAGCATCCACTGAGAAATTACCTGAAAGCTTCAACAGACATAATTAAATAAGAAAGAGGGATAAATACTATGAAGACACTAGACAGCCACTTAAGTAAAGTGTAACAATTTTCTGGTAAACAAGCCAGAAAAAGATGTAAAAAATATTGATTCAATTAAACTGAAATGATAATATTGTTTCGAGGACTGTTATGGAATTGTCACAGAACTCCTCATCAATTCACACTATGCAGTGCCTTAGTTGCCCCTAAAGAAAGTAGGTTTTCTTCATTTTAACTACTCAATAGCTGGGAACTGTAATGAAATCTAATTTCACTAATGCTTTCACTGGTATATTTGGAACTTACATAATTAGAACAAAACCTCTTGTCAATTAAATGAACAAAGCACACATTAATGTCACAACCCGGTATTTTTTAATCTTATTATATTCTCTCATTGATTTATGATTTGTAAAAAAGTTAGCAAAATGCCATTGTTCCCCTAGTTATTAGATTGAACTACCATTTTACTAGCTTATATAAAAAATGCTTTTAAACTGTCAACAGATTTCTGGAAAGATTTTTCTTACAATGCTCTCTAAACCCCAAGTTTTTCAACTCCTGAAGAAATTAATTAACAACTATTATAAAATTATAAGATAACTCAAATACTGCAGAGGTATATGAATGATTTGAACAGGTACATATTATCTAATAAAAATTGCTAAGGATTTATTACTTTTTCAAAATGAAATCTTATGTAAAAAAAAAACATTTATTACTTCTCAGTCAAAAAAAAAATCAGTGAAATATTTATTATATTCATATATTTCTTATCAAGAAGAAGAAAACTGGAGAGAAACAAAGAGGTTTTATTTATTTGGAAATATATCATTTTACCAAAATTATCTTTTAAGTCTTTTACAGACTTATCTACATGTCACGGAAATTGATGAATATATTAACTTGTAAAAATAAAGTAGGCAAAATAACTGGCCTTCAGCAGGCCTAGCAAGATCACAAGCACAAAGGCATGACAGGAGTGTCTCAGTTCCATAAAAGACCAAAACTGTTACAGTTAGTGACACCTATGTACCCCACCTTCTCTGCAGTATGTCTGGGCACAAAACCAGTAGGCAAACAGAAGGTACAGATGTTCAATCCACCTGAAGCATCAAACTCTACCTAAATTCTGTTTCTCTTCTGGGTACTTTACATTATTAATTTAGACCTGAGTGCTGGGGACCTCCTCACCAGACATTAGCTGTGTCCACAGAACAAAGCGGTCATAAGGGCACCTTCTCCCAGAAGTTGGTCATGAGAAGGAGGAGCAGTTACCTCACAAAACATGCTCTGCCTTGTTCTCTGCCATGTAGATGTGGGATCCCTGGCAAATGTCTTTGGAGCAGATCTCACAGAAGTTACACTGAGAGGGACACTTACAACAGAGGCACCTCTAACCTACTGAATTACAGAAAATAAGACTAGAATGAACCCCTTTACCTAGTTCTTTCCCACTCTCTAGACCCCGTCCACCACTTCTTCCAATGCAATGTTAGTCCTTTTTTTCCTTACATAAAACCTCCCTGGCTTCTATTTACTACTGTTACTTCACACCCTCTTCGTAGGCATAATGACAGATTATTCTTGCTACTTTTCCCTCACAGATCATGTTCTTCAGACTTCAGATCATCCTCTCCTCTCCCCTCCAGACTCTCCCAACTGGTCCAGAGGCCAAGTGCAATGACCACAACTGAGCACCAGCTACAATGGCCACAACCTCAGCAACTGAGCTGAGATTTTAGTGAAAGCTGATGTCACTGTCCACTTCAAAGTATGCTTAAAAAAAATATGTGAACAACAATAATAAACATTTCTCTATCCTTGCCCACATTAGCTTAAAGTGATTTTAGAACATCGTAAATATTTTTGGACTGTCAGATAAAATGGCAACACCCTTGAAATGATTGGACTTAATGGCAAGTAAAATGTCTCTATAATGTGCCATTTGCATATACAAGCCTGTCTCTACTTTCATTAATTATTATTCCTCTAAAGGGAAGCTAAAATGAGCTATACACCTCATAAAAGCAATAACTTCAAAAACATCATGGTCATTAAACACATATAAGCATTTTTATGAGAGCTTGCTGATGTGCTACAGTATTTCGGTGATTAAATGAGTCTGATTTGAAAAGCAAAAGAAATATGGAGAACTAACATTATGCCAACCCAGAAGTAAGCAGAACCATTTTTGTAGCTCTTGACTAACACCCAAAAGCTGAAAAAGGTTGCAGTACAATTAATAAGTAAAGCGATTCGATAATTGCAATATTTTGTATTATATGACCTATATGATACACCATTAGTTTCTTAAGAATTTTTGTTGGCTTTGAGTTTAAACATAAACCAGGCATGATATCAGTTATCCAAGATTTCCTTTACCAGGCACAACTATTCTTCTTGCAAAACTTCAGTCTAGTTCTGAATAGGACAAAGTTAATTATACACCATATATTATTAACTTAGTGAAATGATTTATTCTAAGAAATAAGTAAAATGCTAAACAATTTAACTGGTACAAAGAATATGAATCAGCCATGATGAGTAGAAAAAGCTACCCTACTAACCTTGCTTTGTGTTTTTCCATGCCACTATTTAACTAATAGCAGATACTTATTCATAATGCAATTACTATGGAAGAATGCCCTTGTATTAATTCTAATTCAATGCTATCAGCATCTGTAAGAAGAAGAAAAAAAGAAAACAAAACAGAGGAGACAACTTCTCCAGATTCAAATAGTTTCACCAATGGTTCACTTAAGGTTTCGTTCTGAAATACAGTTGGGCAATGATTGCTGCAATGAGCCCATGACCAATTTGAAAACAATGGTAAAGTAATACATTTAGCAATGCTTAGAATCACAATTCATTCAAGATCCAGAAGAATAACAGAGTACTAAGTTTGCTCTTAACATATATCCAAAGGCTAAAAATATCCCTATGGAGCTAATTCTTTCCAAATGGTTTCCAAGTGGTTTCTTTCTTTACTTCCTTTGCGTGGCCTGGGTGGCATAGTAACAAATTAACAGAGTGTATTGTTGGATTTTTAAACAATAGCAGAATGAAGGAAAATTTTTGCTCTGAGGCAACTCGCTGGTTCTAGAAGGGAATATATATCCATATTAACTAGCTAAGAAATGAGAGAAACATAATCCTCTTTCCTTCTTAAGATTATCATTGTCTTAGAAAGGAAAAAAAAAGGTATTATTACATGTATTTCATGTCAATAGCATGCAAAATTGCTGTAGGGTCAAAAAGAGAGGAGAAAAAGGAAAAACACCTCCAGAATCTCTGGTGGACAGTCTCTTTCCTCCACCTTTGCTGACATCAAATCCAAGTGTTTGACAACTTCCTTCTATACTCTGCCTACCCAGTACCACACATGCTGTTATCCCATTTCGTGGAGGGCAAAGAGGCCTAGAAAAACTAAAGGATTAATCAAATTCACAGGGCAGATCTGTGGCAGTGATAGCAGGGAAGTGGACCCACTACAAATTCAAAGCTGGTATCCTAAAAACTTCTTCTCCAGGTAAGTATAAAGCAATCACTGTATTTTCCTTCTCCGTAGCAGCAGAAAAGGGCTCCAAAGATTCAGTGGGAACATAACTTGTCAAGCTATCTCTGTCTGATGTATGGTCCCACAGAAACCAGGATGGACTCCTGGCTACGCTAATACAACGTGCAAAGTAGGACAAAGAAGCAAAGAGTCAGTTCTCATTGGATGTTCTGCGAGCTGCAGGGGAAACGAGCTTCTCTGTAATTAGGCAAATTATTTCAGTATTAGGTTGAGAGCTAAAAGAATTTACTGTGTATCACAAAATTCCCAGAAGTTCATCATTTATAAACACAGAGATGAATGTTACCTGCAACTGCTGTGCACAGAAATCTAATATCCAATATATGGTTGCAAAATATATTGGGGAGTAAAATACAGGAAGACTTCAACAAATAGTTTCTTATCTCACCTTTAAAGGTCATCTTGTAGAAAAAAAAGAAAAAAGAAGAATAGAATTGCGTATATGTTTTTTTATATACATATATATATATATATGTAGCCGCTTCCATAGCAACATAGGCCTATTATTAAATATTTTTGCTACATGTAGCACCCTAAAGAACAAATCCAAAACAGCCGGGTTACAAGACAAACAGCAAAACTGTGTAGTAAGGAAAATAAAGAGTCGAGATACACAGCTCCCTTCGATGCTTAGATGCGCGGGGGAAGCAAGGGGCAGCAGAGCTGCATAAGGATCAGTGAAAGCAGAACTTGGTCTCCATTAGCAAAACCTTTATCATCATGATAAAGCAGCAAGGAGAGACATGCAAGTTACTGGAACATATTTGAAGCAGTAAATAAAGATGACTTAAATGTGATGCACAGTTCTGCCCAGTAAGGCAGGAACTGTACAGATAAAAAAAGTGAGGCAGCACTTCTCCTTTCTGATCAGTTTTTCAGTTATTCAACCTTTTCCCAAAGAGACACTTGTGAGAATGCATTTTCTCCACTTTGCTGTGAAACTCAGCAGCTTATCTCTTGCATTAACATCCATTTGACTACATTAGAGTTATTTGAGTGGGGAGTAAAGAAGGAATAGGGAAAGACAGACCTTTTATGCCATGACAAAATGAGCCCAGTGCTCTTTCTATTCACTGGGAACTCAAACAACAAGAAACAGGTATTTCATTTAATGCTCTTAAAAGCAAGATTTGAGTTCTATAATAAGGCCAGTACCAAATTTAGGACTGAAATTGTTGGTCAAATGCAAGCAAACTTGCTGGATAATAAAAATAGAGTCAAGCTATAATATGAAGGGAGAAATCTTGAAGTTTGCAAGGAAATTTATTATTTGGACAATTTTTATGACTGAGAACCTCCTACAAGGGAAAGTTTACAGTCACATCAAGTAATATATGAATCTTCCTTTCTGTAATTCATACATAGTACATCCTGTAGTATCTACCATGAAGACAGAGATGAGAATCTTCCTTTCCTCTTTGTCACAATCTTTTATATGAAATCAGCGCCTGTTTTGTTCTTCACAGACTTCTCTTCTTTAGGGAAAATAATGCCACAAGTTTACATTTATTAAATTATGAAAAACTCAGATTTTTTTTTTTAGTTGACTCATGTTCTTGAACCAGCAGCAATGAATGTGGTGAGACTCTGATTTGAAGTGTGACAAGCAATTAAGTATCCAAAAGGGCAGATAATCAAGGCAAAAGTACAGGGAAGGGATTTACATCCACTAGGTTCTGGTTAACTTATACCACAAGAACCATATAATCATAGAATTATTCTGGTTAGAATGGACCTTGGGATGTCTGTTCCGACCTCCTACTCCAAGCAGGTTCAACACCAAACTTAGACTAAGTTTGCTCAGGGTTTTCTCCAGTTAGTTTTTGAAAACTTCCAATGACAGAAATTACAAATTGAAGAGCTTATGGTGGTCTCATCAATAGGACTCAAACTGAGTAAAGTGGTGATGTTTGACGCTTTACCCACTAAATTAGTTGAATAGACTGTTTAACCTTCTCCTAGCATATCAGTGTCATTGACTTATTTATTCTCTTCGCACTTCCAGGACACCACCATGCTATTATTGCCTTTTTATAGGTGTAGAATTAAGGATGAGAAAGACTGACACTGAAAGATTAAGAGTTAGGTACCTAAATAATCTTCAAATCCTGTGCTAAGTATCAAGATTGCAGCGGATGCAAAGAATAAACCTGAGTCTCCTTCTTCTGCAGAAGGCTGAAGGAAAGTGAACCACTTCAGTAATCACTGAAGGAAAGAATTCTTTCTTCTTCACATCAGAAAGAAAAAAAGTAGCATGAAAACATGACAAAGTTGAATATATTCGGATATTCAGTTCAAGATTTCATTTCTTATCACAATCTGATTTACCAAAGCAACTCTTCTTGTTCTCCATCCTGTTACTTGGAAAACAATAAAATTACCTGTGGTAAATCTTTCAGTGTTGCAGGAGCAGAAGTTCTTAAGCAGATTTTAGGCTATTGCAGTATACAAAGAGAGAAAAAAACTCCTTAGCAGACCTGTGACAATGTTTTACAGTCTTTAATGCTTTCAAAATTTTTAAATTAGTTTCACAGCTTTGGTTAAAGATATCTTTTAGACTTAGCTTTTCACTTTCTTTTTCATTTTAAAGCTTCTTTGGCACTTTTTCCCACAGTTGCAGACACAAATCAAACACATGTCCTCCGAGCTCTCATCTCCTAACCAAGACAATGAATCTGTTGCCTGAACCAACGCGCAGGTTCTGAATGCACGTTATATTACTGTATACATGTCTTTCATTTTGAAGTACAAGAAAACCAAAAAAAAAAAAGCCAGGTGATGAGCTGGTACAAGGCAGATGAGTCTTCTGGACTGAGAGGACCTTTGCTGATTGACACCAACTGACAATCTGGCCCAACATGTTGACCCAAGAACATTTGCTTTATAAACAACCCACTTGCTCTGCCAGAAACAAATGGATGCATTGGGCCGCAACACTATTAGAGATTATGGTAAAATTAAACATGTTTTCATTGGGTTTTTTTCTGTTATGAAGTCATCATCATTAATTATTTAAGTATTTTCATTCCCTCCTTTTTGCATTACCTTTCCTAAGGTTCATTTCTTGATACATCTGAGGCAGCCAAAAGAAGAAAAAAGGAGAGAAGTCTATCAGGTCAACTTACTTTCAAGCAAGTTCACAAAAGTTTATGGAGCTTATCAGCTCTGGCAATGATATCAACCATATGAAAAAAATATATCCTGGATCTACCAAAGGTAAAACCCAGATGCTCTACAGCAGGTTAGGATGTGCATCATCCGTGCTTTAGCCCCATGTCAACTTTGCATTGAAAACCATTCCCTAGTATGACATGGTGTTACAAAACATCATGTTATTCATCTACTTTTTCCTGCATTCTCAAATTCCGAGCAACCCTAGAGCACTTTCCAGAAAATTGTTAACACTTAATCTATCCCTTTGGACAGAAGTCGTTTCAAACAACTGCAACAGCATAGCTGTGGAAAACTTCACAAGACGGACCCATATCTCACTTTCCCAAATTATCTTTTTTTTGGATTCTTCTGGTGGTGGTGGATATTACCCTTGCAAAATCAAAATAGGAAAATCTTTGTTAAAACATTCAGATTCCAAGAATTTGTTGTTAGAAAACAAAACTAAAATTATATACACTACAAAGATTTACACAGAATGCAGGAACTATGAGGATGACAAACACTGAAAAGAACTAAGACATAGCAAAGGATTCCTTCAGCAAATATGTATCACAGTAACTAAATTAGGAAAGGTTTGCCAGCGCGAGCCCATAAGCTTGGCTAACATTTTGATGACAAAAAGTTGAGCTCCAGTCATCTGTTGAGCATGTTTGTGTTCCTGTGAGTCTGTCTGCAGCTGGGAACACCGGGAGGGAGGAAAGGCGGGGGAAGGATAGCTGTCCCACACTCAACTGGCTCTTTTTCTTCTCCACGCTGTTCACTTTCTACTCCTAAACAACTGTCAACAGCATCCCAGTCATTTCCTCCTTGATCTTTCCCACTCTGCAGCATTAACAGGCAGTTTGTGTCATCCTTGATTAGCAAATGCATCCTTTCCCTTTCCCATCTCCCAGCATCCCAATTTCCAGGGCAAAAAGTAACGTCCGGGTCACTCACCCCTAACATCTGATGCAAATAATAATACTGCAGCCCTTGATAATAGAGCAGGAAGGTTTTCCAGAAGAGCCATACATTGAGGGAGACCCAGAAAAGCTAAAATGAAACAGAAACAAGAGATTGTAAGTGAAAGTTACATGTGGACACTTTTCAGTGTTAATTTCATTCATAGTATCCATGGAGTTTCATAAACATACGGAACAGGAGAAAAAACTTCGAGCAATTAGCATGAAATATTTAAAAGTGTTAAAAGGAATAGCCCCTACGTGAGAAGTTTTCACTTCGACTGAACTTCACAAAAACTTTACCTTTGTGACTTAAGACCACCCAGAGCTGGCAAACCCCTCCGCAAACAAAACGCTGCTCCAGCTCTTTGGTTAGATACTCCAGTTAAAGGCTCAAAGAATGAAAAACACCAACAAAGAGACAAAGGCAGGACGAAGTTGACCTCCAAGATGCACCCTCTCCCCCCAAAACTAGGCTCCAACGAAGAGCAAAGAGCGCTACAAAGCGTGCCGAGTCCCCGCAGGACGCGGACGCCCCGCATTGTCCCCGGGCACACGCGTGTACCTCTGCCAGCCGCTCACCGGGACGCACCGGGCGCACAGCCCGACCCCCCCCGGGCACCGACACCCCCGCACGGCCGGTACCTCCTGCACCCCACGGACCGCCCCCGACCCCCGCGGCTCCGCGGTGTCCCCGCCGAGCCATCGGTCGCCCGGCCCCGCACCCCTGCGCCCACCTCCCCAGCCTTCCCCGCAGCTCAGCCCCGCCGAGGGGACCCCTCCCCGGGGTGGGGGGGGGAGCAGCCCCCTACCAGAAAGAGGTGTTTGCTCCCCTCGTTGGCCAGCCAGCTCCTCCAGGATAGAGCCATGGTGCGGGGCAGGACCCGGTGGCGG
>JAOXNO010000001.1:210641055-210684691 GCA_028565335.1 Limnodromus scolopaceus
TGAAATGTGATATAGGAGGGAGCGGGGGAGCAGCCGTGCCTGCGACTGTGCTGCCATTCGGGGGAAAACAAAGAGGCTGTCCAAGAAATTAGCGTTGAGGTCTACGTGAGGTCCTCGAAAGCTGGGAAGGGCCAAAAAAACCTGGGTTTGCTATTCCCAGTTTGATCCTGCTCCATCAGGTGTCCCTGGGAGCACTGGAAGAGGCAGTCTCCTGTGCCTGGCACAAGGCCCCTGGGTATGCAAGCACAGCGGGTGCGTAAATCACAGCGTGTGTGTAACCATGCCACAGCCACAGGAAAGGGTGCTATGGGCACCTCCACATCCACATGTCCCCACTTCTGATTGCTACCCGTTGCAACCAGTCTACTTGTGGTGGTCTTTGTGTTTGGGTCGGTTTTGGGTTTGGGTTTTTTTTTGGAGGGAGGCATTGCACCAGCTAGCGATTTTTATGTTAAGAAAAAGCTTTAAAAAAAACCCCTTGTTGCTAGCAGCTTTTAAATACAGCACCCGGAGTCACCAGGGGAACTTCCACTCTAAACCAGGCGTCATGGTGTACACGGCTGCTCCTTGAGATAGCAGCAGCAGTGACAGCTGGCAGCAGAGCAAGGCTGCTTTTCCGGGAGATGCCAAGTCCCAGGAGCAGCGCCGGGAAGTCTCATCCAGTCCAGCTTGAGCTGGCTGTCTTCCTCTTACAACTCGGAAAGTTGCCATTTTTTTGTGTTCCTCATGAGCCAGATACCAAGGGTCCAGAGAAAACTGGGAGGAAGCTATGTACCATCTTTTTTCCAGTTCCATATGAAGATGGAGGGAGTTTCTGAGCCACATGTGGCCCAAAGCTTAAAGAATATGAGTAGGGCACGGCCCCTGTGAAACTCAGCTGGAGGTATTTTGGCTGCAGCAGGAGCCCTGTCTCAGAAAGTGGCAGGACTTCTGCGGCTGTATGAGATGCCAGGTAAAGTTTTGGAACAGTAGGACAGAGGATTACAGCTATTTTATATCATCAAATGACACTAAAATAACTAGCGAAAGGGAAAATACATATTTTGAATTTAAGACTCACCAGAACCATAGTTTGATGCCAAAGCAGCTCTAACAGCAGAAGAAATAGTATAGTTTATTTATCTTGTTTGCTATTTCCATTCACTTCCTCATTTCTCTTGGAATGTAAAGAGAAATGGAAGCTGCTTACAGTGAGCCAGATGACGAAACTTCTCTAGACGAGCATGTCAAAGCTGGAATGACAGAAAAGAAAACTTGTAGGATATGTCAGGCCTAATAACGTGGGGCCTCGGCCAAAGCTGAAGCCGCAGCAAGCACAAACAAAACCAAAATAATTTGCCCATGCCATATGCTATACTTCAAAATACCCTTAGAAATGTCTCTGAAAAATAAGCTTATGCAGGATTTGACTGCCCACTCACATGAAGCTGATGACTCATGAGCCGGCGACCGTACTGCACTGCCCACTTGCCAAGAGCTGTAATGCATGTGGAGTACATGAGTCATGCACCAGCCAACATTGCATCCTACATCCTGTCTAGGTACAGAGCAAGGAGTGTGTTTTTGTAGAAAAACATCCCCTTTTTCTTTCTCCCTAGAAACAACCAAGGGTTTTGAACTGGTGTCCCAAGAAGAGGTGGCAGAGACCGGTGCCACACTAATACAAGCGTGTTCTTACCCCGTAGAAAAGGCTGAATTTGCAAATGGCTAAATCATGCCTTCCCAGGGATCTCTGAAAGTCGTCTTCTTTCTCTATTTTAAACCACCCCGGATGTTTATGAGCATGTGTTTTAATCCACCTGCTAAGAGCACTCAGAAATGGCCCGAGATGCTAGTTATAACCTGAATAATTCGAAAAGTTCTAACATGACTCTCAAACACCATTTGAGCACCAGCTCATCTCTTCTCTGCTTCATGAACATCCGTCCTCCAATTATGACAATCTTTGTGCTTCGTCCTCCCGGCTGGACAGACCACTGTCAAGGCAGGTGGTCCCTCTTAGAGACTGAGCATGTACTCTCTCTGATAAACGTGCTTCTTCTACATCAGCAACGTCACCCTGACTGAACACTCGCCTTCCAAGTCTACTTCCCATCAACATCCACTACGCTCAAATCTACTCTCCCAGAGCTTTACAACACTTTGCTGAGTGTTGTAGTTAATGTTATAGACATGGCTTAAAATGTTTGTGGTGCCTAAATTTTCCTTATGTACCTGAAAACGACCCAGAGCCAAATCACCTAAACTTCTAGGTATCTCCATCTCAGAATATCATGATCATCCTGCAAGTTCTTGCAGCGGCTGCGCATGTTGTGAGCACAACACTGTGACCTTCCAGCCTGGGGAGCAACCCGGGCACCTCATCTTCTGCTCTGTTGCAATCTAGATTTAGGCAGAGAGGCCCTTCAATTCTGCCTGCATCCCTAAGGGGGCTGATGCAGTGTGCCCCCTCCCAGCATTTACCCATGACACTGAGTGCATGGGAGGAGATGGAAATGTTGGCACTGATTTCATTACAGAGAACGGGAAAAGTGCAGTTGCTGCATAATAGCTGAGCAATTAGAGCACTTGCCCAACAGTGGGAGAGCTGGACCCTTCTCAAAGAACTGAAGCCATTGCATTCTCATCCCAGGAAAGTTTCCTAACCACTGCCCTTCATCAGGGTCAAGGAAGGAAACATTCTCCAAGTGAGCCACTGTGCAGCCAGGAATGCGAGAGAGAGAGGTCAAAGAGAACCAGAAAGGGACACTGGCCAATTGGTAACAGCACATACCTAAGGAAGGGAGAAGATAATCTAAAAAAAGGAGATTTGGGATGTTAGTTCATTTTTTTGTTTCCATTGGAATTAAAAATGCAAAGCAAATTACAAAATTCAAAAAGTTCAGGGGAAAACTGCAATCACAGAAGAAAACAGAAACAGAAAGGTTTCCCCACAAATAAACTTCTTGTATTTCTTAGAAACTTTGTCATTAAACTTAAGCTACATGCTGTTTGCCTTTGTAATTTTTTTTATAATTCTGGTATGTAATCAAAACGTATTTCACTCTTAAGATCTGTGCCATGCGAGCAATATCCTGTGCAATGGCATATGGCTTTTATGGCATTACATGTTCTGCCATTTCTTTCCTTTTTTGAAACAGGATCTTTACATTTGCTGCATACCACAAGATCAACTTGCATTTTTGAGTGCTCCCTGATGGACTCGGAGGCCTCCCTAGGGTGAAATGCTTCTCCAGAGTTGGGTGACAGCCAAGTTTATTAATTTCAATGAAGCTGCAGTGATTCATGGTAATGCGTTATTTACTGCTGCCGTAGTGTCTAGGAGCATTAGGCATGGCCCAGGCCCACACTTTGCCTTACCAGAAAAATAAAATTTATACCCAAAGACTCCAAATGAAAAGTCTGACAACAACAGATGGAGTTCTGATCCTCAATTCTTGTAGACACAGGAAAACAGGCACCAGTAGCATTAGCAGGCTGCGGTTTGCTTCCATTGAAACTCTCTCCTGACCCAAGCCATTCAGCCACTGCTCAGCTCCGTGCTACAAGTTCAAAAATATGACAGGGGGACCTACAGTATTTTGTCCTCAAATAACCTCCTGCACATTCCTGATTCAAACAAGAAAGATAGCATGACAACTTCAACACACGGCAACATTGTTCATCATGAAAGAATGCAAGCACAGAGCACATGGGGAAAATGCGTATAATAAATACAGCTGGAGTGCATTCCGTGACAATTTGAGAGAAATGTCAGTTATATTTATTTTTCCAACTGTTTGTAAGATTTTCTTAAACGCTTATTACAAAATTGAAGCACGTATCTACAGATCATTAACGGGCAGCACCTTGTATCTTTTAAAAGTTTCGAGGCCCAATCCACCTTCCACTGAATTTATGGGCCTTTCCTTGATTTCACCGTGAGCAGGGACCAGGTCTGAGAATAGTACAGGAGTTAAAATGTATATTGGATTGATTTTAGAGGTTAAAGGATCTATTCTATTTCCCCAAACTGGGATTCCAAAGTCTCTCAACCAATCATTTCTCTGTTTGGCTAATGAACTCTGAGTTTAAGCAGTTCTTTTAAAGCAAAGAAAAATGGCTAGCCTTATTTTAAAACCTTTGAAGAGGGAAATAAACACAACCTACCAAGCTAAATGATCCCTTAAGTCATTATTCTTTGCTCTCTCTCTTTTTTTTTTTTGAATGCAGCGTATATTTAGACCAAAGAGGACTGAAAGGGAGCACTGGCGTTATCATATATATTTTGCTGTTACATGGAAATTATTCTACCCTCAGAAATCTCTTTTTTCTTAAGTTTCATATAAGTTACTACCAAGTTACCTTTTAAACCTTTTTCCTGGTTAACTGAAAAGACTGAGCATTTAGTTCTTAATTCTCCCCTCCAAGACCAGGTTTCCAGAGCTGGAGGGATTTTAGTAGACATTTCATCTTCATTTCCGAAGAGGAAACTCCTTCTTTTTACACAACAGTCCAAAACCAGGCTCGCTAACATTTTAGGTAGGAGTACAAGTATCTTAATACATCACAGGATACTCCTCTGCTTATATGCCAAGTTAGTGTGTTTGCCAATTTAGCTGTAGCAGTGCACTGAAGATTATTAATGCTTCCAGGCCATGAATAAAAGCTATTGAACAGAGCTGGGGTGGAAAAAATGTTACTGAACAATCACACTAACACGCTACCACTCAATAGCAATCCCTTGTGATACACACTTAATAAAAAAGTGATACCCTTCAAAAAGAGGGCAGCGCTTTAGTGGAACCATTAATAACTGAGTCTTGGAACAATCCACGAAATAAATAAAAACTGGGCAAGAAATGCTTCGTATCAGCACAGTCACTTCTCAGGTAGAAAGGGAGAGCCAGTTAAGGGTGTGCAGCAATAATTTAAGACAAGAAATAAAACATTCTTTTACATCTCCGGTAGCTTGCGGCCCAAGGTGATGTAGTGCATGCTAACATTGTGCCAGGGCATCCTGGTTCAGTGCCAGGACACAAAGGTCAGTGCCAAATAATCTGCAGTATCCAAGTTTCCCAGGGGGCTCATCACGAAGACGTCAGTCCCAGTTAACTGAAAAATTTTAAACAATTACAGTACAAACTACAGCTCTTACAGTTTACAGAGCATAGTTTACAGGAACTCTTAAAGTCCACAGTACAACATCCAACAACATGCTTATGCAAGCATCATAAATATCAACATTAAGCAAACATTCATAATTCCCCAATTCTTGGAAAAACTTTTTTCTTGGGAGAGTGTAAAGTTAAAAGCATTGAGACTGCAGATCTGAGAGATTGGCACATTCTTCTGCATTAACTCTGCCAAACTGGTGTTTGCACTCTTACTACAAAGTTAGCAGGGCAGGAAAAAAGTTGGAAAGGCAAGGGCAAAGGAGGGCATGAAGCTAATAAAAGAGCTGTGAGGACTAAAGCTGGCTTTTATCCATGGTCACAAAAAAGTGAAACAGGAAAGCACTTTTGATATAGCAAGATAAAAAGTGAGCAAAATTTGGTCAGCTATCCCATATACTAGAAATTCACACCTGAGGGAAACTTCATTCTTTGTCTATACACAGTCACACCTCGGAATCCTCGGCCAACTTTATTGCTTACATTTGGTTTTGCAAAATTTGCTCAAATCACTCATGTAGACTACATCTGTGGAAGTTCACTGCTGTCTCCACATTTGAGAAAGAAATTCCTATGGGAATGCAGAAAAGAGCTATTCAGATATTTCACAGAATCACAGAATCACATGGGGTTGGAAGGGACCTCTGGAGATCATCTAGTCCAACCCCTCTGCCAAAGCAGGTCCACCTAGAGCAGGTTGCACAGGAACTTGTCCAGGTGGGTTTTGAATGTCTCCAGAGAAGCAGACTCCACCACCTCTCTGGGCAGCCTGTTCCAGTGCTCTACCACCTTCAATGTAAAGAAGTTCCTCCTCACGTTTAGGTGGAACTTCTTATATTCAGGTTTGTGCCTGTTACCTCTTGTCCTATCCCTGGGCACCATTGAAAATAGACTGGCCCCTTCCTCTTGACACCCACCCTTAAAGTATTTATAAACATTGATCAGATATTTCTCCCCTAATTAGTCTGTCTTGAAAAGTTTGCCTTTTGAAAGGTATCTTTAGGCTTTCTTCAAGATGCATCTTGCTGCCTGTACAGATAGACAGGGAATTTGAAATGCAGTACATGCTATTGCCAGAGATACGGAAATCTCCAAATGCCCACATGCAGATGAAAGGTTGTAACTGCACCAGAAAAAGATAATCACCACATAATAAACAACAACAACAATAAAAAACCCCACAAACCTGCAAAACCACATAAGCAATGACTGGAACCTGCCAGTACAAACTCAAGGCAGAAAAGTTGCCTGTGCCACACAGCTGCAGTTGCTGGGAAGGTGAGGAGCAACGCAAATGTGGTGAAAGAGCAAGATCTGCCAAGCTTGGGGAGAAATGGTGGTATGGGATTCGGTCAGACAAAGCAACTCCAGCTGGCAGTAAAAGCATAAACACTAATGAGGGAAAGTGCTTTGCCCCTCTTTAAATAAAGGGCAACACCAGTACGTGAATAAATATTTATCCCGTGTTCGTGATTAAGTTTAGCTTGGAAACTAGACGAGGTGCAGCAAAAGGCTGGAACGGCTTTCCAGTACAAAAAGTGGGATAAAAAGAACTTGTTAAATGTTAGACATTTATTGAAAGGACTGTGTAATATCTTCCAGAGTAAGTGGAAGACTGTTAAATGATCCAGTTTCAGAAAAGGTTTCCCAGTTTAAACACACCTTCCAACGATCGTTACAACACCCAGGGACTGCCACCCCAGATCACCAACGGTCTGGCACGGTCCTGACTTCACCACTCTTTCCTATTTTAATAGCAGTATTTTGGCACAGAATTACTGAGTTATATCTAACATTTTACTCTCAATTTAATATTGAACACGACGTCTCTCTCTTTTAATTAAAATCCTTTTGACCTTTCTCAAGAATGCACCTATTATTGTCACAATTATGTGGCCTCACTCCAGAATTCAACTATTTTTGTAGAAGTAACACATAATATTCTTAGTTGGCGATTAACTGCACTGTAAACTTAACTCATATTCCTTACTTCATACGGTCTACCGAGACAATCCCACGATGTTAGAGGATCCCCACCCCCTGTTCAGTTCGATGAAGCCCAACGACATGTGGAACTCTCTGCGGATCATGTTGCATTTAGCGCTAAGACAAGGTAAACACTGTCAGGCAAGATAGTTTAGACAAGAGAGACTGTGAACGTTATGGAGAAGATTATAGCGGATAGACTCGAATCCCCTATTTTATTCAATTAGGCTCCCATCCAGTAAAGGTCTTTGGCACACATTTAACTTGAAAAAACCCAAGCGCTGAGGTCCAGCCTAGCTTTGCTTTCAGTTAAGTAAAGGGATTCCTTTGCCTGGTGAGGGCTTTCAGCACATATACAAGGGCTTTGTTGAATCAGAGTCTTGCACAGGAGTAAATGAGAAGCAACATTACTGAAGTGCATGGAATTGTGTGAGTTAGACTGGGAACAAAATATGGCTGGTATTTCTCCTTGTTCTCCCCTCTGCATTCTGAGTAAGTAGAGCCAGTTTTATTAGTCAGCCATCACGACAAACCTTGACACAAAATGCTGTTGGCTTGAGAACCTTCATTTGAAATGCACTTAAAGTTTAATAATACCTTTAAAGTGTTGAAGTGTTATTGGATATCTAGAAGTTTATGATTTGCTTGCATAGATAGATATGCTTATAACTGATGCTATGACTTTTTTTTTTTTTTTCAGACCATGCCATTCTTTTGCAAAAGTAGAAATTTAGTATAAGTCTTAGTTATCTGAACCTGTTTTGGGCTTTCATACTAGGCAGAAGCTGAAGGTCTCCTCATTGTATAGTAAGGACTTATAGTAGAGTTAATGTTATTTTTTCCCCTGGAGCCACAAGAATTACACAAACCCTTGCCAATTGATGAAACACAATTTCTGGTAGGGCTACTTAAACTGAACCAACCAACAGCAAACGGCTCTTCAGTTTGTATGACACGAATTTCACAACTGAGAAATAAATATTCTTGCATGGTAGTTACAACTCTCAGCTACACAGTAAGGGAACTATTTCCACAACAGTTTACTATCCCTCTGACCACGTTTTATGACAGCACTGTTCTCTTTTTCCTTATTTACGTGGTTCCTCTGAAAAAATTGCTGCAGTCACCTTTCAGTATTGCAGACCCAAGCTATGTTTGCCAAAGGCTTCCCCTCAAGAGCAGCACCACTGGGGGTTATGATAATCCTCACTGAAACTAAGGGCTGTAACCAAACTCACTTCCCTCGTTTTTCTCATTTAAGAGAAGCGTAAGAAGAAGTCACTGAGATGCGTCAATGAAAAAGGTTGCTGAAAAAGAAATATCTCCAGAAGAAAGGCACATTACTGCTCCAAAAGGCAAGTGCTGAAGCTGAATTTATTACAGGGCAGAGTTTGTTACATATTTACTAAGAAGAGCAAAGTTTACATTTGCACATGAAAGTATCACAAGAAACAAATGAAAGAAACAGAAAAGCCGGGACACCTTGAATAAGAGTATCAAGATTTGTAGATGATGAAAAAAGCATGGATTACATACAAAGATAACCTTTTTGCTACTACATCCCTTGCTGGGAAAATACAAATGTACGTTCCTTATGAAGAAACACTTTTTGCAAACACTTATTTATCAGGAAGCGCTTGGTTTCTTCATGCATATTTTCTTCAAAACCTTTTTCTTTCTTCAAGTCTAGCTCCTCTGATTAAAACAATAAAGGAATAGTGTAGATAATAATGGCATGATTTTTTCAATTCATGTACACTCAAAATTAATTGTTCAGTAATTCCAATTTTTATCTGAGGGAAAATATATAAAATACAACTAACTTGAAAAAACAACAAAACTCTTGTTCCCCCGAGTAAGAATTCTTATATCATTATTCATCCTTTTTTGTTTAAAGTATTATGAACACTTTATAAACTAGGATAGATTAATACCATCCATTTTCAGTTATGCTAGGCTTTTGGAATTACAGCAGTAATTCCTCCTTACTTGGCAATCTGTTGCCTAAAAGCAGTTTCACTCTTCAAATGTTATTAAAACACAAAAGTTTTTTCTCTCACATATACAAATTGAAGCATTTAAATGATGAATGATACCCCAAATATTCTTGAGCAGATTTTTTGGATGTTCTTTTTATTGCCCTGTACCCTCAGTGGAATTTAAGCTATCATCATCTACTTTGGAAGCCAAAAATGTGAATTACGGTATCAACTAAACAGTTAATATTAACTAATTTAAAAAAATTTAGAGTGGAAAGGTTTATAAAGATGGTTATAATCCAAAGGTCAGTAAAGAGCATCATTTTTCAATAATTTAATATAAAGCAAATTTTTCTATTTGATTAAGAGACGCTAGGGGAAGGTGAAATGCTCTTGCCAGGAATGTAATGCATTTACATTTTCCTGCCAGGAAAGGTAACCGACTGACATTGGAGACAAAAAGAAATAAACAAACAAGATATAGTCAATTCTCTGTGAAAATGAAAAACATTCTTCTGTAATTAAATTGCTTCCCAAAGGAAATAAGTTTTTCAGTTCAATGCTAGAGTCTTTCATCAGACAACATTCCCCAGCATCTGCAAGGAGAGTGCTGGAACACTAAGGTACTGGCATTTTTAAGTATGTAAATCTATAAGATTGTATTTGACAAGAATTAATGCTTTTAATAGGAAAAAAAGCTAGTTCAGCAGAAAATTGTTTTTATTAGCTGGTTGCTGCTCACTTTCATTCTCAATGTTTCTCTCCTTTCCTTGTTTTGCTACACGTTGGTAAAGGGAATCACGGATGCATTCTCATAAGGTTTCTCTGCAACCTGCCATCTAGGCTGTCCTGCATACACCTTTTCTGCCCAGACATGCTCTCTTGAGAGAAACTGAGGACTTCAGCTACCCATCTAAAATTTCCAGACATACAGCAACTTGATCAATTTATAACAGTTGATCTCTGTAAAGATTTCACCTCCTTTTTGGACGTAGGTCCTTCATGAAGGGTTGTTGTTTGTTTTTTGAAACAGATGATCAACTCGTTCTGAGAAACTAAAATATAGTCCATGGGTAGTGGAGCGGGTAAGAAAATAACTGAATGACTCCCAGATCTCTGAGGATGACTGTTAGATCTAGAGGTTATCATTGAGTGGCATTTGATATTGAACTTAATGCGCTTTGTCCCCAGTTCAAGGGGTTTTAGACCGGTATTTCCCTACCATCAGTTTCCAGGATAGGCTGGAGTGTGGAGATGCCACTGTAACTCTCATCCAGTGCACTGCATGATGCAAAAATCAGGCAGCAGAAAGGAAGAAGAGCACAGGTCATACCTTGGCTCTGCCACAAGTAGAAGAGCACAAGTGGAAAGTATAAATTTGGAGTTGCAGTCCCAGCTGCTGGCATTGCTGCTGAGTAGCACAAGAACAAGCTGACACAACTGTTGAAAACAGCTGTTCCTTAAATTAGTTCATCAGGTGCTTACCTCCTTCTTTTGTGTGACATGCCACGCTATCACGGTAGAAGCAGATGGATCCAGAAAATCAGGTATATTTATGAGTATTCAATGACTGTTGTAAATTGAGATACAGAATGATACAGTGTTTCTTCTGACATGCTGTGATATGTTTCAAGAAGATGTGATAAATGTTAACGAGGCATTACAAAATGTAACTATAAAAATTAAAGCCACCTTTATGTTTTTCCAAAACAAGATATTTATAATTTCCACTTTGGAAAAAAATTTGGAAGATAGTTTTCATTGTGATTCAAAATACCAATATTTTCTGTGAAACAGATGTTCCCTTTCTTTTCTTTTAACAACCTTTTAAAAAACTCAGTGACGGGCAGCAAAGTAGTCCTGTCATAGCAGTAGTAGCAGATGCTGTACCCACATAGCTATGTCCCACATCCACTGCAGAATCCATGACTTCCAGCCTACATTCTACTTCTGTACCAACTGCCCTTGCTACATCTGTCTCCTCCCAGTACCCTCTGGTGTCTGCATAGGCTTCCTTCTCCTGCAGCTGGGAGGAGATGGCACTAGAAGCAAACCACATGTCCTGTCTCTCCTCCCTGAGGTGTCCAGCAGAGGGCTAAGAAGATGATCAGAGGGTTGGAACACCTCTCTTATGAGGACAGGCTGAGAGAGCTGGGGTTGTTCAGCCTGGAGAAAAGGCTCTAGGAAGACCTTATAGCGGCCTTCCAGTACCTGAAGGTGGCCTACAGGAGAGATGGGGAGGGACTCTTTATCAGGGAATGGAGTGATAGGACAAAGGGTAATGGTTTTAAACTGAAAGAGGGGAGATTTAGATTAGATATTAGGAAGAAATTCTCTACTGTGAGAGCGGTGAGACACTGGAACAGGTTGCTGAGAGATGTTGTGGAGGCCCCACCCCTGGAGGTGTTCAAGACCAGGCTGGATGGGGCTTTGAGCAACCTGCTCTAGTGGGAGGTGTCCCTGCGCATGGCAGGGGGGTTGGAACTCAATGATCTTTAAGGTGCCTTCCAACCCCAACCATTCTGTGATTCTGTGATAACGCTTCATAGAGTGGTGCTGCTGAGCATTTGGGATTAGCAATCTCAGAAGGTGAGTGAGGAAGGTAGAGGTTTCAAGAGCGGGGAAAGTCCTGCATGATAAGGAAGTGGATGAGGAACAGGGAGTGCAACAACATTCTGCAGCCCTTACCTTGAGATAACATTCTCAAGAAACATTTTGGTGTCTCAGCAAGTTTGGGCAGGGAAAGAAGAAAGGAAGAAAAGGGGGAACGGTGCCCACAACCAGAGTTACCTCAAAACCTATTGAACTGTTTCTAAGAGGTTTAGTAGGATTAGTAAATACATAAATATATGTGTATCTCATAGGAGTTTGAACAGTATCATCTTTTCCACTAATAGAAATATTTACTCTTTCAGCTGAGAGCAGTAATTCTACCAGCATGCTACAATCATCATCTGCTACACACCAATCAGCCAGGTGTTGGGTAAAATACACTGCAAGGACAACAGTCACGCCTGGATGGGAGTGCTGAGCACCTGGGTGGCCACTCCATCCCCCAGGACACCAGAAGAGGCATCACTCAATGAGCAGTGCTAATAGAGGAGTGCTACAAGAGTTCATCCCATCTTCTAGGCAAATTTGTGCATCACTTGCATGCTGCTTTTATAGCCACAATCCTAAACTTCAATCCCTTCTAACAAAAATTCACAGTACATGTATAAAGACAAATATATATTTACTGAAATTAATGTCTCTTTGTTACAGCCGCAACCAAAGAAACCATTGTGATGCTAAATTGGAAGGTGCATCTTAAAGATCCTGATAGCATTTTATATTTTTATCTATTTGTTTTATGTCCCACAATATTTGTAAGCATCATTATTTTCAATTTTGGATAGCTAATAGGAACACTTTTTACATCCATTTCCTTTGTTATGATTGCTGTAGCTATAAAAATATATACAGTTTATCTTTTTAAATAAAGAACTCCCAGTGCTTTGGAATAAAATTGTTCTCATCAAACAAAGAATCTGCTCATATCACAGAGAAACTGTCATTCTCACTGGGGAATGTTTTGAGTGTTTACCTGTTGTTCCATATAATTTCTAAATTAGAGAATTCACAATTGTCTATTGAATGCCAAAATAACATTTGACTTTAGGTTTCCCACTGAGCTTTATTCTTTGTTTTTGCTATAGAAATGAAAAAAACCCTGGTATTTAGAAACCCTATTCTTCAAAGAAAGTAAATAGGCATGTATTTTGAGGAACGGTGTTTGTTCACACAACCTTCCTTCTGCAGGAACAAAGGCAGCAAGAATGACTTACATATATATAGTTGCAGAAAATTAAAAAAAAAAAAAAGCAACCAACCAATGAAAACCAAAAACCCAAACCAACCAACACCTGGAGATTAGTTCTGCATTGGTTCACACAACCCTTATAGCACATCCAGCTTCTGAAAGCAAGAATAATTGACAAGGTATTGGGGCTATATAACATTTCTAATTACAACTGCTGCCCTTCTGTCATTTGCGTTATTTTAAGCTAGTCTAGATAGTGATATTTCAAAGGAGTGTCAGACATGTACTGAAGCGTGATTGGTGCAATTCTAATTTGGATGGACATTTCTCATGCTTTGATTATCAAACCATATAAAGGAAAGAAACAGAAGGGAGTTGTAAACTGATGTATAATGAGTGCCT
Source organism: Limnodromus scolopaceus (assembly GCA_028565335.1). Taxonomy (NCBI): domain Eukaryota; kingdom Metazoa; phylum Chordata; class Aves; order Charadriiformes; family Scolopacidae; genus Limnodromus; species Limnodromus scolopaceus. Next base: position 210,654,378 of record JAOXNO010000001.1, read on the forward strand.
TTATCATGCCATATAAAAAAAGAAGGGAAACCCAAACCATTTTGTAATATAACCTTTAGAGTTGTTTATTTAAACTGTTTGTTACATTAAAAATTGTCTCCCTGTTATTTCACTGAACTGAAGCGAAATAGCTCTGAACAGCACAAGAAACTTCCTAGAAACATCAGTTCCTTGGGGTAACCTAGCCTGAGGAAAGTTTGCTTTTGCATTGGTTTCCCTCCAGAGATAAAAAAGCTAACATAATAGGGAAAAAGGTCTGGCAATATTGTATCTAAAAAGGCACCACTGGTTTACACTAAGATTCATGTGCTTATGTTTAAAAAACAGACTTAAACATTCTCAGTGAGTGAATATACAAGGAGAAAGACAGAAGTGGTTTTTATATATCTAAGTAACCACTCATGTTAAGAACATCATCACCACTGGCTAAAAGCACCCTTGACTGTAACTTTCCATCTTTTCCAAAGATAGGAAAGACACAAGAAGATGGAGTAAAGTCAATGCAATTAATATCAAGGATATTAATAACTATAATAGGTGGTTCAAGCCCACCAGCATGGCTAAGATTTTTTGTAAGCGTGATACTGAAGGATTTGAAGGAGGTCAATGAAGTCGCTTTCAAGAGTTTTACAGCAAGCTCCTTTTGGCAAGAAAGGCAAAATAGGAAAAAGCCCAGTTTATGTTTGCTGATGAATTTAGTAAGTGGACTGGGAAGGTCACCCAAATAAGAGGTAATGACCACAAAGGTACTTCATAGTCTAAGTATTTTATGTTTGGTGTGTCATTGAAAAGAAGCAATTCACCACAGTGGTTGATAAAAATAAAGAGAAATTTTCCATATTAAGAAGGACAGTCCACAAATCTGTGTCAAAGACTTCGGTACTGGTTGCAGAGACAAGCTGTAATACCCTCACATCCTTCCTGTCAGAAGAGATCATTGACAGATCCCTAAAATTTCAATATTCATGTTATGCAGGGAAGTATTACTGGTTTTACTGTTCCTTAAGTGATCCAGAAAGTCCAGAAAGGCTTCAGAAACCTCACAAGGTTGTAGAGGACAGAGGATAGATATTCAGAAAAATATGGTAGTGGACTGACTAGTTAAGAGAGTTAAAAAGAGGAAAAAAGAAGAAAAAATCTCCACCTGTCAGAAAAAAAAAAAAAAAAAAAACAACCAAAAACCCCCAGAAACCAAACATATCCTTTCATGTTAACTCAGACGTGTTGTAGGACAAGATGTGCTAATCAGGCTGCTTCTTTTGTCTTCAGAAGACTGTGTCCCTACTCTTAATAAATCTTGTTTGGAGTTTTTTAAATTAGATCCTTTGATGGAGAGTGCAAAGAAAATGAAGCATCTTGCTGTTTAGAATTTTCTTTTTCTTTCTTTCTTTCTTTCTTTTTTTTTATCCTCTTCATCCAGTGGGTGGCCTCACACTTCTCTGCATTGCATTGCACACAGAATATTCTATTTCCTTGGGAGCTTTTTTATTGTGTGCATTACTGCAGAAAATAAGCATCTCTAACTTTCACAAATTTGCATGTAGCCTTGTGAGATGTCCTCATTTTACAGATAAGAAACTAAAGTAGAGTGATTTCTCTCTAAAATGTTTACTGATTCTGAGTGGGTGAGGTTCTGCAGCTCCTACGTCCTTCAATTTTTCCCTCTTGTGATCTCCACCGATGTTGGCTTTCCACTTGTTACAGTACAAGCTTTACAAGACCAATAGCCCTCCTCATCTTTGTGCCTAGTCAGTGCTAAATAAACAAAGCAGGATGATAGAAGACAATTTTTTCCCACACAGATTGAGAAAGAATTTGCGGTTCTGGCCATCTTGCCAGGCACATGTCAAGTATTATTTAGTTAAACAACACTTTGGAAAAGAGAAAGAGTTTGGACTCTCAGCACCTTTCCTTTGCCTCCACTTTTTCAAAATAGTTCTCAGATCCAGGCTCTGCAACATACAGGCAGATTCAGTTCATGAGGGAAGTGCTTTAGGGGTTATGTTCTCTCCAGCCCACAAGTACATGTATTTCAGCAGACTAAACATAAGAGATATGTCTCTCTAGCACTGAAAAGCTGGTCCAGTTTTCAAAGTTGACTGTCCTGGAGGCTCCAGTCTCTGTGCGATGTTAAGTGATCCAAAATGCAGAAAGACAACATGTTATTTGTATTATTATTTTTTGAATTCCACACATCCAAATTCAGATTATAAAAGCCTGAAAAAGTGCTTTAGCATGCAGTATCCATTCCAGGTCAGGCAAACGGCCTCATACACTGCCCTGCGTCTGAGGGTGGCCAGGGTCAGAAGTCTAAGAAAAAAAAAACCAGAAGAAAACAGCGAGAATCTAAGGGATGCCTCTGAAGAATAATCTTCTTCCAACATCTCATAATTCATGGTCCAGGGAATTCCTGTGAGTCAGTCTTTTTTTATAATCCTTGAGGTGTTTTTCCTTCCATTGATTGTCCATCACTTTAAGAACCGTGTAGACTTTCAGTGTCCACTGCCTCCACTGGTATGAAATTCTACAGCTGAACTACAGATGAACAAATATTTTCCTTACCTGCTTGAGACCACTCACCTACTAGTTTCATCTGACATCTCATGTTTATTATTTTAGAAGTACAATTGTTCTGTACTATTTTCTACCAAAGCACTGAGGATTTTGAAGACCTATATGCACCCTGCTCCCCAAAGGTTTGTTTCTTCCTGGGCAATATGCCCTAATTCTGCTATTATAATTTTCTCAAACTTGAATCACTTTGGTTGCCTTCTCTGTTGCTCTCCCAGTTGTACTATAACCTTTGGTCAGAATAGGACTAATTAGCAGCTAGATGAATAAAACCAAGAAAAAATACTGTAACATGTAAAGGTTGTACTGAATATGCAGAGAAAAATTTTACTAGGAAATGCGGAAGAATAATGTCACACTAGCTCAAATTATTCAAACAAAATAAACAACTAGAATTAAAAAAGAAAAGATCATTGGGTTTTTTTTAATGTTGAATAACTAGAAAATACATACATCAACATTTAAGTTGCATCAGAGAGCTGTGGGTGATGAACAAAGCTGCTTTGGAATCCTTTAAAGATGCAGTGACTTAAATTGCAAACATTTTGGGTGGGGCTGAGCCACTCAGGTAGCTGCTAAATGCAGTCAAAAATCCTGCTTACTAAGGGATGGTACAGTGTGGCCTAAAAGGAGGAGAAACTGAAGAAAAGCTAAAGAAAAGGGAAGCCTTAGAAATAATAAGCAGTGACAAAAAGTATCTGAAAGTAGAAACAAACTGTGAAAAGAGACATTATTGAAGCAGGATGGCACATTGAGGATCTCCTGAAAGAAGCTGAAGAAATAATTTGTGAGAGGGTAGTGGGGAGAGAAATGTTACTGCCAGCTTGGAAGAAGCTGCACTCTGAGAGCCTCCAATCACATAGTTGCAGAGAAGAAAGATAACTAAACGCAGACTGGGAAAGAGAGGAAAATGGATATGATTTAATTATCTCAACAGAGCTGGTTTTAGCCACATCTGAAGACAAATAGAAGAAAGGTCATCTGAAAGAATGTGAAGCTGCTAAGAAACAAAGAAAAATGGTAAACAACATTTTAAAAAATGAGAAATGGGAATAAGGAGAGGAAGAACTTCCAGTCCTTGTCCTTTAAATGGGATTTTGTCAAGTTTAATTCTGTAAAACATTCAAACATAACAAACAATCCACAGAAAGCATAAAAACAAAGATCAGGCTGCTGCAACAGTTCGTAGAGTGAGTTATCAGGCCTGGCCCCTAAAATCAGCCAAAAGTTGAAGGCAGGAGGAGAAAACTTTAAAATATTTCGGCAAGACCACCCTAAAGACTGCCTTGGACTTCTGTATCAGCAACTTGGAATGAGGGTTCTTCTTGCAAAGCCAGAGACATGTCAAGGATTGTTAGACTATCAAAGTCTACAGATAAATATTTATGTTATAATCAGTTGTTATGAAGCCATACAAAGTTTCACAGGGCAAATCACATTGGGATGGGAAAAAATCAGATCAGACTATAATGCAATTGACTTTATAACAGGAAGGTCATCGTGAGGTAGCGGTTTTGTCTTCACAAAAAATCAAGTTAATAGAAGTCATTGTATAATAAATCTCCATTGTTATGGAGGAAGAACTGAGAGTTCCTTGGAACTGCTCTGAACTCTCATTTGCATTCAATGCCATCTTATAGCCCTCATTCGCAGGTGGAAAAAGGAGTGAGAGCAGCCTCCAGAGGCTCCTGGAGACAGAAACCTGCAAGTCTGAGTCTGCACCAACTGTCAGTTGGGACAAGACATCAGCAATGTGTTTCTGTAACTTATGCTTTTTTATTTCTAGGGTTTTCTTTTGAAATGGTGGTTCCAATTTTGTAGCCAAGAACTGAGTCTCTTGCTTTGCTACAGATCAGACTTACTCTTTGCACTTTGAGCTTTTTAAAGTGAATTTATGTGAATTCGATCAGTAAAAGACATCTAACTTTTTGGGGGGCAAACAATTGCAATAAAATATCGCTATAGGTGTACTCCCTCTGCTTCATGTAATCCCCACCATGTGCCATGTCTTTATTGCAGTGAGAGAGAAAATGGCCCAATGCACAAGTGGCAAGAATAGAGCCAGGACATGGCAGAAGGCAAGTGACAACTTTTTTTTTTTTTTTTAAATAATGCATTAAGGGAGACCCAGCAGGAAGAAGAGAGCCTTCTTCATGCCCCATAAAAGAATCATTTGCAGTGTCCACAATGCTCATCTTAAGATGTTGTAAAGCACTTTACACTCAGAAAAACTTGGCGGATAATGATACTGGCTACGTCTCAGTATCCTCAGTGTCAACAGGGATTCCTACAAATCATTAAGCATCATTTTATTTTCCACCAACATTCTTCTGAGGAAACACCTCTTTTATCTTTCCTCGTATCTTCACATTCTTCAAAGAGAGGGGTTGCAATATTTTTTTCCACTCCATTTGCACAGCTACCTCCCTTCACTTAGGACTTGCTGTGAAGTATTGGAATTGTTTTCTTTTGATTAGAAGGGGAGAGGGCTTAAATCTTAAATCCCAATCTCCAAAGGAAGCTGCCATTGGTTGGCCAATCATGATTTACAGAGATCCAATTGAGAAATTCTGTCAAACCTGATATGTGATAGGTTGGGGATTTCAAAAACTATCAGCATTTTAAAAACAATATGCAATTAAGGTCACCCTGCCTTACTTTCTGAGCATCACACGTTAAAGGATTGTACCCAGCAATTCCTACAGTGATCATATAGAAGAAATACTTATTGCCAAAGCCATTTTTCTCAAAGATACTCTCTCTCATTTAAACGTTCAAGTGAGAAAAAATCTTCCACAGCCATTGGTAATAGTTCCTAGAATTACAGATTCATAGAATACCAGGTTGGAAGGGACCTCAAGGATCATCTGGTCCAACCTCTCTTGGCAAAAGCATGGTCTAGACAAGATGGCCCAGCACCCTATCCAGCTGAATCTTAAAAGTGTCCAATTCTTAGTAGTTTATCAACATTCCAATTAAAATATTTCACTCCATTCTCAATCTGAATTGATATGTCATCAATTTCTAGAGACTGGATCTCAGGCACATCTTGTTCTCCTAGATCAAAGAGCATGTACCATCAGATTTCTTTTCTTCTGTTGGTATATTCAAAAGGTACCCTCATCAGCTTTGTAATATTTCTATTTGCAAACTAATTAGGCTCAGTTATCACACCTGAAACCAAACTTCAATTCTCTTACTTTTTTTCAGAGTGCTTAGGAATTGCTTGATAATTCTGTTTGAAGGGAGCAACTAGAGCTAGTCAAAATATTCCAGCAGTAGCCTTCTCTGTTCTGCACATGACTGTAACACCATCTCTTTACTCTCTCTGACGTTCCTCTGGCAGTAGATCCAAATGCTGTGTTTGCCTTCAACTACACCACCACGTTTGAGGTTTGCCCTTGTTTTGCTATGGATCATGTCCCAGCTCTTATCTCAGAATCACTTTTCCAGGAAAGAGAGTTCCTCAACATATGTATCCACCCTTTTCCTTTGGCATTCCCTGTGACTTTATTAAGAAGCAAATTATTCATAGGTATGCTCCTTATCAAGCTGTAGAAACCTATTTCTATCATTGACCTGTCCTCCACCTTCCACATTGAAAACTGCATGCGTGTTCATTTTATGTTTTCTTTTGAACTATTAATAACCTGCTCAGAAGCACTGGGCCAAGACCATCCTGAGGAAGCATCAGATGTCTGCTTTTAGGAAGAATAACACTTTTATCATTCAATATATGCTACACTTATGCACATATGAGCTTAGTTTCTTAACTAGCTCTCAAGCAATTAAAATTTATCAATAGATTAAACATATCTGGTATTATTGCTTTCCTGGAGACAGTCTTAGAAAGTTAATAAACTTGCCCACAGAGCAATTTTGAAGACTGAGTTAAGTACTTAAGTGTCTGCACTTCAAGATTTAGGATGTTTGGATACTATTATTACTTGAAGTTTAAATATTGTTATGAAGTTTTAAAACTCAAGAAGAGGAAACAGCCAAAGAGCAGAAGAAAAACAGCCATCAGTCATTCCAACTGAGATAAACAGAAACTGAATAACCAAGTTCTAATATCTTTTTTTTCCTGGCAAGATTCTCTGTTTTTAATTTGCTAGACCAACTTGTTGATATTTATTTTTTTTTAAATATTTCCCTGTCTGGAGAGACATGTACATGAACCTAAGGGAAAAGAAGATGTACTCAAAACAGTAGCCCAGCATAAAATGTTCAGACACTGGAAAGAGGTGACCTCATCTTATTTTTGCCTGAGTCGGCTGGTTGTAAGAAGTGAGCTGGCCATGAATCTCTCCCAGCAATTCTTTGGAGAGCTCAAGTTCACCAGTAAGAGGGGCAATGCAGTTCCTCTTCCTCCACGTTAGTACAGTGGATATTTTAGAATTATAAAATGCTCAAAAATTAAAAGAAACTGAAAGGTTAGTCCTCCCATAGAAACATTCACCACATCATAAAGGAATATATCACAGTATGCAGTGTAAGCAGTAAGAGAAATTATCAAAGATACTTTTTTGCAGTAGGGAAAATGATGGAATAAATAGAGCAAAAAATTCACTCCTGAATGTCTTCATAAGACACCATTTAGCAAGGACATTGCTTTTAATTTCTTCTCTTCTAAGAAAAACAAAGGAAAAATCTGCTTTCACTTAAAAAATGAAACTAAATTGAAAAGGATCTAATCTAAAAGTTATTTTCTAGTGAGAGTGTCATTGCAAGTTCATCTTCTGCTTTTCATATTCTTGTTTTCTGTCCTCCAGCATGCTTAGATAAGTATTCCAAACACATGAAGCACCATTCAGCTTCATTGATTATCTCTCAACAGTCGATCTTGTCACATCGCTCCAAGCCTTAACTTACGTCTCGGTCTGGTTTCCCCATAGGTGTTTCTTCAGTTTCAGCAAAAAAGCTGCATCCTTCTCCTGCTTCTCAGTAAAAACCTTCTCCGACTAACCAGGACTACCTTTCAAAGCAAACTGGGAGAAGGTCATGCAATACAGTAGCTGAAACAGACTTCTTAGTTGTAGTTATGGACATCCAGAACTAACTCATCTGCCCACAGGCCTTGATTCCAGCAAAAAGCTATTTTCCCAACAATCAGGGACATAGATTTCTCCTTTTTTAAAGGAAATGAGAGGCCCAGGGGTTCTAGACTGCAATGGGGCTACATGTCTCTCTCCTTGCTGCAGTGAGGCAAAGGTACACGCACACACAGAGATAACCTCTCTCCAATGTTTTGGCAGAAAGCTCTTAACAAACAAAACATACATCCCCAAAATAGTTTAGGTTTGCATACTTTCTGTCAAATGAGCAAATGAAAAGTTAGTTCTATTCCTGGAGGAGTTTATTTGGGGGGTTTGGGTTGTGGGTTGTTTTTTTTAATCAAGATAACATTTTGTAGGTTATAAATGATTTCTTGGCAGCTGTTTACAGGAGAAAAAAAATGTTATAAATTCAGGTAAAGTTTTGTAAGGTTGGAGCTAAATTCTGTTGCCATTTCTTCAAGCCTAATCCAAAACAATTTCATTAAACTCAGTGAAGTTTCTCCATGTTACTGCAGTGTAAGTGCAATTCTGTTTGGTTTCAAATGTCCGATGTTTGCAGTGTGCACGGACACCTATGGAACCAAATATCTCTCTCCTCTTGTGTAAAGGGTTTATGCTCACAGCAAGACAGTAGCTGAGGTGAAGGAAAAAAGGCTGAATATCCTGATCCAAAGTTTGCGTGACAAATTCTCAGTGTGCTTGCATAACTAGCTAACAAATTGTGAGGGTTTTTTTTTCCCTGAGAGTTTTAAGTACCTCATTCAGCACATCCTCATCTCTAATAGTGAAAATTGGTCTTCAGCCATGAGGTGCTTCATGTAATGGAAGAGGTTTACATTACATGTAAGGTTTCTAGTTACACAAGCTCAGTAATGACAATGAATCACCTTCTAGACCGTAAAACAGAAAGATGATGGTTTCCTCCTGAGAAAACAGAACAATTTATGCATAATGTGTAGCCTTGTTAAAATGTTTTTCCCAATGGGGCAATAAAACAGTTCTGAGAAGTCACAGAAGGGAGGAAAATGTTGCCTTCCCTTTTTGCCTTTACTTCACAACCAGCAGCTGTGCCAAAGACATGAAAGGATAAGAAGAGTTCAGAAGTGGAAAAATGAGCAGATTTAGGCTGCTATAATTCAAACTGTAATAGAGGGAAATCAGAGCTACTGTGTAGAGTCACAGGAATTATGAATATGAATGAGTGAATATTATATATAATTAATTCTAGTGAGAAGCATAATTAGTTAATTGTATAATGGGAGGGAGATTGTTGCTTCCTATACACTCCTGAGCAGCAGGGTGCCAGGCACCTTGATACACCCTTACAGGAAAGCTCAGTTACTTCACAAGGATGCTGCTCTCCCACCCTTCTCTTGCAAAGGTGTAGGAGTGGGCAGGGCATCACTTCCACCTCTCTGTCTCTGACAGAAGGAGGTATCATACCTCAGTTTAGAGTTGGCAGAGCCTTATCGAGTCATTGCAGGGCTTGGGGCAGGATGTTAATTTGCCTTCCTCCCACTGCTCCAGCTCCCAACCCCACTGCTCCTCCTCTGCCAAGCAGATCCTGTGGCCTTTAACGCTCTTGTTCTGCATCCCTGATACTCCCTCACACATACCAAAGGACACTTTTTCACTGACCTGAATATAACTCTTCTCCTTGGAAGATATTATTAACTCTAACTTGTCCCGGGAGTTCAAGCTACATTTTCTCAGCTCTGGGAGAACAGTAAGATCCTCAGCATTTAAAAAAAATGTTGCCTTGGACCTATATGGCACATGTCCATGGACATTCATGTGTTACTTTATTGTGTTTCAATTTCCTGTTGTTATGTTTTCAGGCTTAGAAGACTACGAACAAGGTTCTACTTTCCCTTTAGGAAAAGAAACCTCAGTTTGTTCATATTAGACATGTAATAGGTCCATTCTTGGGAACTCTCTGGACTTTTATATTTCCTTTTAAGGGCTTATCAACAAAATGATAATCCTGTGCTCAGTGATATTCCTGTGGTCGCCTCTGTATCACTGGCTTGTTGGCTGAGCTCAAGTGCAGGTGAAAAAAATAGAAGTGGAGAGATCTGAAACATCTTTTTTAGGTTAGTTTCTGTGCAGTAGTTGAAAAGCACAAAACTCTCTAGATAAGTAAAACTTCCTCAACCACAAGACTTAACAGTCAAACCCCTGTATCCTGCAACACACTGATGTTAATTCTCGGTGTGACTGTTAATCCAATTATCTCAGTTTTGCGGACCTTAATTGTTTGATTGCATGGAAATATGAAATAAAATACTTTTGTCTTCACTTTTAAAGACATGTCAAGTGCTTTAACATAAAAAAGTGCAACTACTTAGATCATTCACAGTTTGAAAAATGTTAACTGTCCCGTCATGGTTTGTTTATGATACACTTCTTCATCATAGCTCATATTAATACTTGAAGAGATGCTGTTCTCTTTAGCAAAAAATCATAAGTTCATTTTTTTTTCTTTGCCTATGCCTCCTTTGCCAAAGGAGACATTTGGGCCAGTTAGAATTTTGTTCTTGGTAAAACATTATCTTGGCTGTATATTGCTGCTCTAACTCTTCAAATGCTGCAAGAAGGTACCAGAAGTTGTAACCTTCTAGGAGGTTGGCAATCAGGAAAGAAGTTTTAAGAAATATCTGTGAGAATAGGTAGAATCATCTATTTGGAGCAAAGAACATAATTTTGCTTGGTGTTGACTTTCTACAGGAAATGGCCTCAAGGTGCTCCAGGGGAGGTTCAGATTGGATATTAGGAAAAATTTCTTCACTGAAAGGGTTGTCAAACATTGGAACAGGCTGCCAGGGATGTTGCACACCCCTAGAGGTATTTAAAAGATGTGCAGATGTGGTGTGTAGGGACATGGTTTAGTGGTGGAGTAGGCAGTGTTAAGTTTATGGTTGGACTTGAACTTTAAGGTCTTTACCAACCAAAATGATTATATGTATCACAGAGGACAGTCTTACCACCACTCAATAGTGGAAAAAGATCTCTGTCTCCATAAGTCATCCAGTAACCAACAATGCAGGACCAACTAATTCAGCATAACTTAAATATTTCTCATTATTCAGAGGAAGATTAAATAGTCTGAAACGTTCTGTGAGAAACTGAAGCACATGGTAGCAAACAATAGACGATATCCAAGTACAAAGTCGAAACAACATTTGTCAGAGTTGCTGAAGAGTCCTGTTCTCTGTCAAAATTAATCCATTCTCAGTCCACTGGAAAAATCATAATATAATTGGGAGGAACCTCTTCAGTCAGTGTAGTCAGACCTGTTACCACTAAATGATCATCACACAGCTTCATTCTTCAAATAACTAGATACTTTCTTCTGTTATCCAGCTTTACATATTTATTTACATTCTCTGAAGTCAACCCTGAATTTGTTTCAATGCTCTCTTTTAGCTTAAATCTCTCTTTTTCTCAGTTGTTCCTTCCCAACACACTTACAAGGAGCCATGACCTGTCCACTTAGGACAAACGCTGAGCCAAACACAGAACAGGGATATTCTCAGGAGCAGTCTGAAGTCTTGCATTGCAGGTGTGTACCATGGCTGGGTTACGACTCCCTTTCTGGGAAGAGACCATGATCATAGGCAGGTTTCCAGGGCCCTGGTCAATGGCATTAATACTTCCTTCTCTCATGTTGGAAATATGTTGTCCAATGTATCACAGCATTGTGTTTGTTGTTTTAAATTTTTTTACTGAAGCCCAGATGAGGGAAATTTATTACATCTCCTTTATTTAGTAAAAACCAGAAATCTTATCAGAGCAAATGGTTGGGTTACTGAACATTGTTTGCTCTTGGGAAATTCATGTTGCTTTTTCTCCACTTCCCACATACCACCCCATTGGTAAAGCACTTACTTCTTCAAATTACATTATAAAGTCTTTCCTATGATCAACTCAGTCTAACATTCAACTTGTGTTTTATCCTCTCTAAAAGTTGCGCACAATGCCTCTCTCTCATCTCTCCCCTTCTTCCTTCACTACTTGGCAATAGTCCTCAATAATACACTCACATTTAATGCAATCAGAGCACCAGAATTCTGGAACGAAATATGTCTCATTCTCCCCATACATACACTCTTTCTCTTAGATGCTAAGCATCTTGAGATTAGCGCCCATTTCAGTTCTGGCCTTTTTAATCTTCGTAACCAGTTTAAACAAGGTATTGATTGAATGGAACTTGAGTTCTGGCAGTTCGTAAGGTAATACCTAAGATCCTACTTAGAACTTCTGCAGAAAGGAAAAAGAATGTTTCCCATGTCAGGGAGCAGCAAGAGCAGAGCTGCTGCATGAGGGACGATTTGCTGGGAGCCGCAGGTGGCCGTGGCAGAAGCATGGTGCAAGTCCCACATATCTGAGCAGAGCAGGATACTGATAACAGGATCCATCAGCAGTCCCAGACAAAGGAAGGGGATGGATCTGGTCCAGCATGTATCTAAGGGGTCCAGAGCAGCAAGAGACAGGGTTGAGAAAAACCTAGACACAAGTTGACAAGATAGGTCCAAAATCCCGGCAAGAGACAGAGCTGTAAATGAATCCATACAGTGTAGCTCAGGCAAGGCATAAAGAAACAGCCCAAATTTAAACACAGCAGAAGGTGCATGGAGTGGAGGTCCCAAGGTGATGTCAGTCAGGAGAATTAAGGCCTGCTGGTGCACCCAAACATCATGGTGGTCTTGAAAAGCGGTACCTACCCTACTCCCAATCACTGCATGGTTTTGACAAAAAGCCCTAGAAAGGAAAGGATGAACGACCTGAAATTGGGAAAAAGCCTTGAAATAGTGTATCTGCATGAATAATTCCTTAATAGCCACCCATTTCTGCAGGCAACCAGCAGGCAGAAGAATCCCTTTACTGTTCTCATCTACCCTCTAAATCTTTTCCATGGTCAGCAAGATTTCAAAATCCCAACACTTGACCGCTATTACACATTTCTCTTATTTCTCCTTTTAATGCCATCTAGTCCAGGATGCAAAAGAGATGGACAAAACTCCAGGAGTTTAAAAACAAGAACAAAAGAATTGAGTGCAGTCATATTAAAAAACAGGGGGTGGGAGGTGTTACAATTGTTTCAATTGTTTCCATTTTTTCCCCTTGTGAAAACAAAAATATTTCTTGTTGGGGCGTAGCAATCTTAAAAAAGTTTTGACACCTGTATAAAAATGTTTTGTTAAATTATGGTGCTAATCATTTTAAAAGTTAATATCCAGGCCAAGATTTATTGACCTGATAAACTTCTCTGTATTCAAATGGATGTAATACAGATTTTATTACAGTAATACAGATCCAGGTGACTCCCGGATAGTCCTGTTAATTCTGCAGTTTCAAATGGAGCCCGGGGGAAACAAAGCAAGCGTATACAAACACCACAAGATTTCAAGTCACTTTTGGTGGCACTCTTTTCTTTCAACAGCCACTTGATGCCTGGTTGAGGTTAACATACCCCAAAAAACCTGAGACTGCATTTCTGGGAAGGGCTGCCTCTCTGTGCTGCAGTCAGCCCATATTCCCACTTGGTAGCACCCCTGGCAGTACGATTTCTGAGGGTGTCTGAGTATTAAAATTTGCTTTTATCTCTCTTCAACAGAAATGATCTCCACCTGGTGATGTTCTGGACACACTGTAAGGACCACAGGTTTAATGGACTCTCTGGAGAAGAGTAAGGGCGTGTTTCTGCAAACAGGACCTGCTTCTGCAGCTGAAACAAATGGTATTTCTTGCAGCAGCAATTTGTAAAATTCTGATGGCAAGCCTGTAGCCTCAGACAAGGGTTTATTATTTTCATTAGACTGCAACTCTCTTGCCCCGAGATAAAACAAAGCTGTGATTTGTCAAAGCTTTACTTGATTTTTGCATGGGTTTGACCAATTTGAATTTCCATTATGCTCAGGTACAACGTGCAAAGAAAACTACCTGTTTTGCTGTATTATCAGTGTTCTCCTGTTAGAGACCTGCTGTACAGCCATACATCTAGATAAAATGAAACACTTTTAAAACATCAAAATGAATGGCAATTTCTAACAGTCACCTCATTCTTCTGCCACTTTTTAAAGTTGCAAGCAATTTTGATGCCATTTCTAAATTCCTAATAAACATAGGGGCTGGCTTAAGTTCTTATTGTCAAGAGAATCTCACCAACAGTAGCACAAGGTAAAAATATTGTTACAATGTTTTCTGTGTCATTGATAATGCAGCAGAAGATCGACAGAGACTGTAATGACAGGGGGTACCTATTTGGGTTGTGAAGGTTTTACAGGTGGAAGATCATGGTTTGAACCAGCAGGTAGATGTTCAGCCCCCAGCCAGGGAATGCCAATGGTGACTTCTGGAGTGTGTTTGGAAGAGAGGGGGGGCAGAGGAGTGGGAGGCAAATGAAGTCCTGTCAGGTAATTACCTCTCCAAAGAAAATCTTTTTTCCCCTTATTAGCTTACATGGTAACATTGACATTTTTTGACTGGTGCCTCTAAATCTCTATATGTCTTCCTTTGTCTCTGTTTTGTAATCCCTCTTCCCCACTTTCTCTTGATTTCTCCGGCACAAGTCATTGACAGGTGTTACTACAACTTTCATCACTGAAGTATATTACATGTGGAAGTACAAAATCTGGTGACACAAACTTAAAACCTGACTGCCGTTGCAGTGCTTTAGAATTAAGACAAGTTCGATGAGGGAACAATTTTCTCTCAGCTCACAGACTGCACAAAGTCTACATTTTGTAGCTGGCTACCACTTCTGTCAATGAAAGCAGATGGGGATGTCATGATATTTTCATAGTGAGAGTCCTAAAACACTCTAAGACTAATAAAACTGGAGAAAAAAAACCCTAATGATATACAGACTGCTAATACTTCCCCTGCTGTAAAACACAGCTTTAATTAAATATATTCACAGTTAACTAACTGCAGATTGGAGGGAGTACTGGAACGGAAAGGTCGCCAGTGAAAGATCAACAATGACAGCCAACAGTCACATTAAAAAAGTAAACATAAAAACAAACCTGCTTCTTGGATAATGTCTGGGAAAAGAGACAATTTCTCATGGGTTATCTGCAAAGTACTCCCCATTTCTGAAACTTAAAGCATAAAATATCAATCAAAAATAAATAAACACTACCAGCTGCACCCAAGGATGCCAAACTTCAGATGATGCAGGGTAGAAAAGGTTCCCAAGACAGCCTGGCCCCGTTTTGAAACGTCACCTTTCACTCTCTTTCTATCTTTATTTAGCTTCCCCTCGGGACCTGCCAAGCCCAGTAGCATTTCCTCCAGAAGAATTTTTGATATGCCAAGGAGTTACTCCCAAAGGGAATGAGCTTTCATTAGGGACCAAAAAGGGCATCTGGTTCAAATCAAATCCTGGATCAGAGAGCAAGAATATTTTGCATTTACTGATACTGGACTTCTGCAGTTTCCAGGGAACAGAGTGGGACATAGAATGCCAATTCAATTAAGCAGCATTGTTTTTTCCTCTACCTCCAGCAGAGAAGTTTGCTGTTGCAAGGCAGAGACTCCTGGGAGCTACTAGTTCCTTCCTATGTGACCTTGGGCAAGATTCTTAATATTCTCATACCTCAGTTAACTGGCAAGAGTGTTGAAGTCTTAATTAACATGAGGGAAACATCAAGGTGATTGTAGAAAGAGTGCAGTTTTATCATTATTACCTTTGCATTTGGAGTAGCTGATGCATCTCTGCTCCTATTGATCACCTTCCAAAATTGTTTTGGCTTTAAAGAGAATACAGTAGCTGTTTGAATATGCTGATTTATGAAGTAAAAATTATGCTACAGCTAATGTAGTCAAAAGTATGGAATTGCTGAAAGAAGCAGTCAGGATTCCCATCTCCTCTATGCTTAAGTGCTGCTTGTACTCACACTTGCCCAAGTGTTCCATGAGCTGGTGGTGCTCACTAAAGGCAGGAAAAAATATGTTTACCCCGAGAAAATGTTGGAGTTAGAGAACAGACCCGACTCAGGCAGATTAGATGAGTTCTGGAGACAGCACATAGGAAACATCAGGAACACATTTGTAGGGAGCTGGTGAGGAGTGGAAGAGGGGATGGCACCTCCAGCCTGGGAGCCATGAGCTCCTCTTGTTCCATCTCAGACTTATCCATGAAATTTTCCCTCTGTCCGAGCTGGCATCCCCACAAATGATTCAGTTTTCAGATACGGAGCCAAGGCCAGTAAATGCGACTCTTTTCCAGAAACAAGGGGGAAGTTACAGAAGTTATGAGGCCTTAAAATTCAAGAACAGCTTTTAAAACAAGCCCATGTGTGCCTGCTTCACACCTGGTGGTCCTGGAAGCCATTTCTCAGTATTTTCTTTGCTTATGTCCCTCAGAGCTTTTTCCAGAGAGACAGGCATCTGATAAGTGAGACTGAAAGAGTTGCAGAGGAAAGTATAAAACTAAATTTAAAGTCTGTAATAAATATTTAGACCATTACTTCATTAGTTTAATTAAAGTTATTTCATCTGGATGTTGTTGAGGTTGCAAAGTCACTTAGTAGAAGGGACTGGAAGGAAAAATTGCTTAAGCAGTCATTTTGGTCCAAGGCATGTTCATGCTCTGCTATCATATTTGTAAAGCAAACATTTCCCAGGAAAGGAGAAAAAATTCTACCTCATCCAAGCCTCCTCTGGTCTTACTTGTTCCTTGAAATTCAAACTAGCTCCTACAACTACTGATGAATCAGAATAATAAATCTACAGTGCACAGGCGTACTAACACGTGAATCCCTTTCTTTGGCTCTAAATTAAAAATTATGATTGGTTATCCAGTGGTATTTAAAAATTAGAAATTGTCCTTTCTCATGATCTCCCTTGCTTTTGGAAGAAGCTTGATGATAACTGAACTACATTTCCTTGAAATTCTTTATTTTTCTTCTGGTTGTTCCCACCCTTTTTTGGAATTTTCTGAAGTTGGAACATGTCATATTTGTTATATAATAATTGAGTAATCTTCTATTTTTGCCACCCTTAATCCTTATTTTTAAGGTTAGCAACTAAGTGCTGTAAAGAAAAAAAACAAAGCTTTCACTCCAGAATAGACACACTGAGTTGATAAGTTGAAATGGCCTGTCAGGCAACATTGCAAAGACAATTCTATGCTTTGCCTTAAAATAGCAAATCTAGGAGGTATTACCAAAATGTCAATTAACATGCATTCACACTAATTGAGGGAACAGAAGGAATGTGTCCTTCAGAGATCTGGCCTATCATCTTCCAACCTGTGTTTGAAATTATGTTTAATTAACCCCAGAGGATAAATCAAGACATTTAGCATCCCACTAATTCCATCATGAAACCCTTGGAAAGGAGGAGCTAACAAACATATCCCAAAATTAAGTACTTTTGTCTTTTAGCAGGGAGAGAGAGAGCAGGCATTTCCTGACCCGTATTAATAATAGTGTAATTTCAGCTTTGGCAACAAATATAGTTTGTTATCACATTATGTCTGTAATGACTTAGATCCATTTGTCCGTTGGAAGCTGCCCAGTTGCCCTCCAGTGAACGTGAGGATGTATCCACCGTGTTTCTGGTGCGGCAGGTACATTTTCTTTCCATGCTGCGCATCCACCCCAACCCAGATGGTGCTTCACCACTTGTCAGCTGCTATTAAGTCCTTGCTCTGAACGGGGAAAATGAGAAGCAGAACTAATCGGTGTAGTCCTTACTCGGGAAAAGCACTGTAAAACTAGTCTTCACAGAGGTGTTAGCAGAGGTCTTTCTCATAGAAAAATGGAGTAGGCTGTTGGTCTGTTTCTGAGGCAGATTCTCAGCAGGATTGTATCAACTAGTCAACTGGTCCTTTTCTGAGTGCTAATTGCAGAGGTTTCTGCAATCTGAGACTTCTCTGAGGCAGAATTCATTCAGGACAGAATGGAAGAGGGGGCTGTTACACTTAATAATTAAACCAAACAGCCCTAGTGACTGGGACCTTGAACTCTGGTTCATTTGTGTGTAAACTAAAGAATTTTTAGGCATATGTGTAATTTTTTTCTTTTTTCTCTTTTTAAAAATTATAGAATCTCTAAACTCTCAGAGGTAAATCAAATTAAAAAAAAAACAACCAAAAAACAATCAAGCAAAAAACCAACACTGAGCCAATTAGTATGCACTTTGTAATACAGGATGAGTAAAATTTTTAAAAGATATGGGAGATGTTTCTAAATTTTAATCACAATTTCAGACTTGCTAGGCTGCACTAGCTGTGAGATCAGCAAGGTTACAGTCTCAGCCACGAAGCAGGACAAAGACTGGGGCTGTTTGCTGATACAGTGATGAGCCCCTGCTCTGGTAAATTATTCTTATATTCCAGCTGATTAGGTGAAAGCAGGAACAACAGCTTTAACCAGGTCAGTGCTTCCAGCTTCACTGACCCTTCCATCAGTGAGGTGGCCCAAGGACTCATGAGCCTCATGCAATAAGAAGCCAATTTACCTTTACTGTACACAGAGTGACAGAGATAATCCATGAGCAGCCCCATCCTCTGTGCAGCAGGGAGAGAAGGACAACTGGAGACAGTAACTTCATTAGCTGTCCCAAGCTTTGCCACACTCCCCTTTGGGACCTACATGATTTTCGGTAGGTCCATAACCAACTAAGGGAACCCCCACACAGAGATGTCTAAGACACCTGCATTTCATTAATATGTTTGCTGCAGATAAAACAATTCACAGGGTTGTGCAATTAAATGCATCTAGCTAACATATGGCTTTATATAAAATGCAGGAAGCTTTACGGCGTTTTAATGCAACCTTAGCTTGAGATTTTATTTATAAGGTAACTGGAACACTGTGATTGCAATCAGAAGGGCTTCTTCCTTTTTAAACAGGCACATTTTGGAAAAAAAGTGGTTACCACTGATTTATTCAGTCTCAGTTACTATAACCCAGAATGACTCATGTTTACAAGTATCCGCGTGATTCTCCAGGCCACTGATTAGTTTCTATGCAGCTTTTGACAGGTGCCACAATTGGCAAATTATACACCAATATAAAATAAGTAACAAAATCACCCCGAACTACAGACACTAACACTTTAAACTGAGGCAATGCCATCAACATCACAATAATGCTTTCTTGGATTCATGAGAGGATGAAGCATGTGTCAGGAGTTTACAGCCTTTGCCCACCCAGGATGGGTCAAAACTTCCTTCTTATTTTTAAAACCTTATTAATAATTCATACTAATGTACTGAGCATTCATTTTTCATATCAAACTTCAAGATCAGTGTAAATTTAGCAGATGCTCACATAAACATCTGTAGCTCTTGTTAAAATAATAAAAACAAAATTTGTTTTCTTGGAAGGTCAGCCTAAATGTCATCTTCTGTCTGCCTTATTCTCAAAGATAGGATTTCTTTAGAGAAACAATTCATGTGAAACTGTTTAGTGTCATAAATTCCCAGTCCCAAAGCTACCAAAAGCGTCTCCTGGCTGAATATCATACCTGGCTCTCATACAGATTTTCTGATTTGTCTCACGCTTTAGAAAGAGCTCTGCAATTGTTACCTTTATATTTAATATTTATATTTAAAAAAAGATCTATACTTTGAAAAAAATGAAGGACAGGTGCTGCTTTGAAAAATAAGCAGTTACATTGTGGTCTGCTAAACATGTTGTGTATGTTGAAAAAAATGCGATGTGCAAAAAAGAACCGCTTGGGTAAGGCTATATATATAAAAGTGATTTTATTCCTGCAGCATAACAGTTTATTGCTTGTTAGTCATAAAACTAAGGCAATTTATTTCTCGGTTGCAGACATCTAACATCAGTTATCGAATCCATCACCACCCTTCAGCAGGCAGGTAGAAACCACAACAGAACCAATCATTTTTAATTGTATAACTA
Organism: Limnodromus scolopaceus; assembly: GCA_028565335.1. NCBI lineage: Eukaryota > Metazoa > Chordata > Aves > Charadriiformes > Scolopacidae > Limnodromus > Limnodromus scolopaceus. The sequence goes on from JAOXNO010000001.1 coordinate 210,673,888, forward strand.
GACTTTCAAGAATCTTGGCACAAATTTTAAGGCAAGGATTCCTGTGGTCTCAGCATCGCATCTACATCGCACTCCGCCATGGAGTGTACAGAAAACAAGTCAGCTTGCCGGCGAGAAGCAGTCTAGCCATAGTCAGTCAGAGCTTGACACGGGCTAATTTCTCCTGCCAAGAATCTGAATAGAGCCTTAGAAACAAAACCAGCTGAGTTAGTTCAGATCTCTTAATTAAATTACATCAGATGTTCTGAGGATCCAGACACTCAGAGTAGGTCTAGACAAGTGAATCTTTACATAGGATAGTCACAACTCCCTGGGTGCCAGCAAATCCTTTTTTACCTTCATTCTTTATTTCATTGCTTTAATTCTTCCAGCCAAACTATGATGTTAATGCCTGTTTGATTTATAGGGTTTTAAAAATGTTTTAGCATATAAAATATTTTAAAACATTTCAGATTATACCAATGGGACAGTATAAGAAGGCAATATTTTTCCAGTTTTGTTCTTATAGAGGTCGTCAACAGGGAAGAAGGAAGTATAGTACTGAGCCCATAGGGAACCTGATCTAGTCAGAGGTTTATAAGCATTGTTGCTGTACAAATAATAAAATAATGTCTAAATCTCTTTGAAACTTTGGAACTTCTGGCTATTTATTTTGCATAAAGAATAAAAGTCTGAGAAGGCCAAACTGAGCTGAACTTGGCAAGGGATGCCAAGAATAGTAAGAAGGGCTTATACAGGTATGTCAGCCAGAAAAGGAAGTTCAAAGAAAGCATATCCCCCTGATGATCAAGACTGGCAAACTGGTAACGGATGAGGAGAAGACTGAGGTACTGAATAACTTTTTTGCCTCAGTGTTCACTGACTTCACTCACTTCTTTCCCCACACCTATTGAGTGGATGGACCACAAGGCAGGGACTGGGGGAGAAAGTCCCTCCCACTGTAAGAGAAGATCAGGTTTGTGACCACCTGAGGAACCCAAACATATAGAAGTCTATGGGACCTGATGAGATACATCCCAGAGTCCTGAGGCAATTGGCTGATGTAGTTGCCAAGACACTCTCTATGCTATTTGAAAAGTCATGGCAGTCAGGTGAAGTCCCTGGTGACTGGAAAATGGGAAACATTGCCCCCTTTTTTAAAAAGGGTAGAAAGGAGGACCCTGGGAACTCCCGACCTGTCAGCCTCACCTCTGTGCCTGGGAAGATCATGGAACAAATCCTCCTAGAAACTACGCACAGGCACATGGAGGACAAGAAGATGAGTTAAGAAAGCCAGCATGGCTTCACCAAGGGCAAGTCCTTCCTGATCAACATAGTGGCCTTCTATGATGGAGTAACTACATCAGTGGACAAGGGAAGAGCTGCAGATGTCATCTGGACTTCTATAAGGCCTTTGACACAATCTCCTACAACATTCTTCTCTCAAAATTGGAGAGATATGGAAATGATGTGTGGACTGTTTGTTGGATGAGGAATTGGTTGGATGGTTGCATCCAGAGGACAGTGGTCAATGACTCAATGTGCAGGTAGAAATCAGTGACAAGTGGGTGCTTTCAGAGGTCTGTATTCAAACCAGTACTATTTAATATCTTCATCAGTGACATAGACAGCGGGATTGAGTGCACCCTCAGCAAGCTTGCAGACTACACAAAGCTGAGTGGCGTGGGTGACATGCCTGAGGGACAAGATGCCATCCAGAGGGACCCAGACAAGCTGAAGAAGTGGGCCCATGCAAACCTAACGAGGTTCAACAAGGCAAAGTGCAGGGTCCTGCACCTGGGTGGGGGCAATCCCCAGTATCAATACAGCCTGGGGGACAAAGGGATTGACAGCAGCTCTGAGGAGAAGGACTTTATCGGTACTGGTGGATAAAAAGCTGGATATCAGCCAACGGTGTGTGCCTGCAGCCCAGAAAGCCAACCACATCCTGGGCTGCATCAAAAGAAGCATGGCCAGCAGGTCAAGGGAGGTGATTCTAAATAGAATCATAGAATCATTATGGTTGGAAGAGGCCTTTAAGATTATCAAGTCTTACAGTTAACCTAGCACTGCCAAGTTACTACAAAACCAAGTCCTTCAGCACTACATCTACATGTCTTTTAAATACCTTCAGGGATGGTGGATCAACCATTTCCCTGGGCAGCCTGTTCCACTGCTTGACAATCCTTTCAGTGAAGAAATTTTTCCTAATATCCAATCTAAACCTCCCCTGCTGCAACTTGAGGCCGTTTCTTCTTGTCCTATTGCTTGTTACTTGGGAGAAGAGACCGACCCCCATCTTGCTACAACCTCCTTTAAGGTAGTTGTAGAGAGTGATAAGGTCTCCTTTTCCTCAGCTTCCTTTTCTTCAGGCTGAACAACCCCGGTTCCCTGAGCCGCTTCTCATAAGACTTATTCTCCAGACCACTCACCAGCTTTGTTGCCTTTCTCTGGACACACTCCAGCACCTCAATGTTTTTTTTTTTTAGTGAGGGGCTCAAAACTGGACACAGTACTTTAGGGGTGGCCTCACCAGGGCTTAGTACAGGGGCATGATCACTGTCCAAGTCCTGCTGGACACACTGTTTCTGGTGCACGCCAGGATGCAGGAAATACTTCAGTTTCAATACGGAAAAGGACTTTAATAACTATTCATATTAAATATTAATGAAAAAATTGTGACATTTAGTGCAAAGGTCTTATAAGTGTTAGAAATACAAAGTATAAAATATCATCTCTATGTTTGTCAGTTGGGATAACACTTAATGAAACAAGCAGAGAAAACAGAAATAAGGATATTTACTAATATAAAATAAGTGAGCCAAAGAGAGGTTGTTTATTGACTTAATTACTTAGCTCATTGCAACCTGCTAACCACTTTCACAATTGTTATATATCAAGAACACAAATTAATGTCAGCAGATGGACTAAGAATTGGAGCTGGATTTTAAGGCTAGATAGTGGTATGCTCTCTTGTTTTGTTCCTTCTGTGTTTAAAAGGCAATATTTTATTTGTCTCTAACATCAACTAACCAAAAATTAACCACCTGGAATGGAGTGCAAGCATCAGTGGCATCAGTGCAGAAAACGTTTGCAGAAAAAGAAATAGAGGCTAAAGTGAAAAGTGATAAGTCCAAATCTGACTGTACAGTGATGTGGCACACTTACTGCAAGCCCTTCACAATTCTCACTGTGGAAAAGAGCCAACACAAAACATCCTCAGAGTATAATTCAACAGTGGCTTTTATACAGCTGCCCATTTCTGGCATGGTAGGTTGAGGTAGTATATCCAACTAGCTAACTGCAGTTAAGTTCTACAGGCTCTAGGTGATAAATTATCATCCATTGGTATTATTCCAACTCAGTAGGAACAACTTTGGCCAGAAGTTCTGCTCCTCTCTGCCCACAAATGCATCCTAAATCATTATCAGATTATCTATCCTTAATGGGCAATCTGTTGACCTGAGCAGGCAGCATGTAATTTGTTTGCATAATATTCTGAGCCCATCTGTGTGACTGATAACACGAGCTCTTCAGATTTTTCCAGTCTTTTCCTGGCTTGTTTCATGAAAAAGATGTAATGATTACAGAGAAGTAGAATTTAGGACAAGTAGACTATCTTGCTGCCCTTGTGAGGTACAGTTAATTTAGATAAAACCTGTCAAGCATATAACTTATTTTTCACTTGGGATGTAAAATATGATGCAAGTTTGTAAATAGAGTAAAAAGATTTATAATTATATTAACAGCGGGTGGTGATATCCAGTGGCCAGGCATGGAATTATCATTTTAAAGTTCTTAGTCTGATGGCATCTTTTAATGAACGTAGCTTCCTAAACATACCAGAAAAAGCAAACCCAACATAAAATCATATAAGTAGTTTGTGCCTACTTGGAGACATGGGATTGGCACCGAATCCTGAATTCAAGAAAAAGGCCACATAAAACTAACAATAATTAATGATTAATGGTCTATTTGTCTTTTTCTTTTCTTTCATTGATCAGCGTCAGTTCTTGTAGCAACTCAGAACACCATGGGTTTTGACAGATTCACAACAGAACATTTGATCCGAGGGGTTTTCACAAACTTTGCTGGACATGACCTGGGGAAAAAATGTTTTTTAACTCTGGTACTACTAATCTAATGTAGAAATGAAAGGATAGTTATTGATACAGTTTTAGTTTAAATAAGTTGGATCCAAACCAAATAGCTGAGATCTAAAATAGAAAAGGAGCTAAATAGTACAGCTGAATTCATGGAAGTACTTAACCTGATAAGAACCATGCTTTTCCCCAAATCTTTACAGCATTCTAATTTCACCCCTTGTGCATACTGCAGATGTGTGAGCCTGTAAGCCCAGAATCACCAAAGACAGAAATTAGTTCTAGCATCGACTTGGAAATCTCCTTAATTCTAGCTGTAATTATTTAATGGTTTCTGCATGGGATACTCATGGTTCAGTCTCTGGGATGTCAGTGCATATGATGGTAGTCATGCATTCAGTGTCACAGAAAATGAAGTTTAGGCCAAATAGGATAGCTCTGTTGTAGCTGTTTTAATTAACTCAGAGAAGACAAGTTTAAAAAGGGCCCCAGTGTTAAACAGCTCACCTCCCGAGGCACGTCTGCTTATCCGTTTTTGTTTTGATGTTGATTTATGGCTGTGATTCTTGCATAGCAAAGTAACAGCAATACTGCCGTAGGCCATATGTTATGAGACTTAAAGAAAACAAGGCTGTCCATCAGTTGTATTCCACTATGCTACACCACAGATGTGACTTCTATAGCAAGATGAAATACATGTATAAGACATATATACTTAGCTACCTCACCTCCTTATCTCATTTCAGCCAGCTACTTGTCTCCACTCTGACACTCCTTTTACTACCTTAAAAGATGGAAGATGCTCGGCATCCAGAATAGACAAGGATCAATCCCATCACAAATGGTATCTCTTTCATCTTTGATGCCTTTTCCTTGAAATATAACTCCTTGCACACTCGCAAGTGAGAAACCAGCTTGCCATACCATGGGAAAAAGGGTGATGCCCAGGTTGCCTCAAACAGAGGAGGTCAGCGCCTCAGACTAGAAGGACTTGGAGTGGACTTGAGAATTTAAATGGTTTGTGGAGGTGCTGAGAGGCCTCAAACAGAGCAGGCTTCCCACTGCGGTAGGTGCTGTCTGCATGGCAAGGATCCACCTCTTCTGGAAAGAATCTGCAGTGTAAAAGCAATCTGTGGCAGACACACTGCCCACACTTGCTCCCCCTCCTCTATAACCTCTAAAGAGCAGGATGAGGGAAGAGCAGGAATTTCCAAGACAGCCATAAGCATTTTGGTTAACAGTTGTAAATGTTTTCTCTTTATTATTTGTTTGACATGGATAACAGTTTAAATTGGCTACTATGTGGGATTTACAGAGTACATCCCTCTTCATAGTGCAAAATGCAGATTCCAAACAATGATACTTTAATATTATACATTTTAAAAGTCAGTAGGAATGCACTAGACTGATCTGACACAGTCGTCTTCCTAGCATAGGACATAGAGCCTTAGCCCAGCAATTCCAGTATGCAGGCACAAGAAATACTGGAAATTTTCAAAGTTATAAAACTTGTGAACTGACATTTACTTCTGTTGCATCTCTACTGTGGATGAGCTTGCAATTAACTTAATTCAGTTTACTTGGTTAGTTAAGCTGCCAAGAAAAGACAGTAACATCAAAGTCCTTCATCACCTTGTTAAAAAATGACTTAATGACGGGGGAAAGATCCCAGACTGTTCTGCAGAATAACAGCACCAGAGGATACATCCTTATTTAAATGGATTTCTGTCATATTAGCCAAGTTTTCTTGAGAGCCTTGCTCTGCTCTCCCTATGTGCAAATATATTTATAGAGATATAATTTCTACAATATTTATCCATCCACAGGTAGGTTAGAAATCACTAGTACTACTATGAGGCTTGCTTGCTCTGTACACGTGGTGCAAAAGTGATAAACAACATGGGATGTGTTAGGTGTCTTTAGAAGACTCCATCAACTTTCTTCATAGAACCATTAAAATTCTGGCTTAAACTGACAAAACCTTCACTACCTTCTATGGATCAAGAATTCACCAGTGACAGTAGGCGGGGTATCCTGAATAGACACCATCAGTGGGTAATACTTGGACTGACTGTGTAAAATATATCTATATATTTATCCATTAATATGATTCAGTCCCAATTTCACTTCCTGAAAACATTGACTAGTTATTGTATATAATAATGAGTGGAATATTATGCACTTCCCTGTTGCTCAGGGAAGGATCACTGGGTTTCAGTGCTATAAAACAAGGGTGCTGTTGAAGTGGTAAGTGGAAGGAAAACACAGCAGGTGCAGAAGAGAGCAGAGCCAGAGCTCTAGAACCAGAGAAAACAGCTCTTGTCCAGAGAAAGGAAGCAATTCCCTTCAGCCCTCTGCAGACAGACAGAAAACTGGTATCCACTCTAACTCTGTCAGTGTTAGTGAGGCTCGTTTCCAGTTCCTTAGAGATCAAAAGTCGTCAGTCTGTAGAGACGTGCCTATTGGAACTGCTTTATTTGTAAAAGTAACACTTTCACAACTGGAAACAATAGAAAGAGTTAGGTAGCTCAAATACAGTCAATATAATAGAAAACAGATGTTATACGAAAGACCCAGCTGTAAGATCAGGAGACATCACCTCCATTCAGCATTGCCAAGTTCATACAGTTTCAAATATTATCTTTAAATTGAGCAGTCATCCCATTATCCCTGTTGTGCTTGGCTTTCTAAAATTTATAATTCACTAGATAATATTAATTATAACAATAATAATTCCCCTTGGAACTATTTGTGTGTCCATAACATGAAGATGAAATAACAACAATGACGTGAAATACCGAGAGACACTGTTCTGTGTTTTTAGTCTTATTTCTGGAACTCCCTCACTGCAAAGGAGAGAAATTCAGTCAATGCTTTCCAGGTGTCGAAGCTCCACAATCTCAGATACTTTCAGTACACAGTTGTTAGTCTGTTCTTCCTCTAGTCCATTGACCTAAAATATGATGTCTATGTGCTCTAAAGAGAAGTTCCCTTTTTCTTAGGTAAATGGCCACATTCTGTCTTCAGTTACCATAGCATAAATCAGTCAAGTACCTGTAGACTGATAAAGCCTAAATGAAAAGGGTTGTTTCTGCCCAGTGCCACCGGGCTTAATTAGGATTGAGGTAGAGCACAGACTTCATTATTGCTTTCAGCTGAGAAATAAATTTCCAAACATATCAGTATGAACCATGATTCAGATATGTGCTTTCATTTAATTATTCTAAACAAACAAACCCCATGTAGGAAGGATGTTTATGCTCTTCTAAAATACTTATAGAGGATCTTTATGTACCCAATAGTGTAATTTTGAGACAGCAGCTGAACTCTATTTAATAGAGCAATAAGCCGTCTACTTCTGATGCACCAATGATTTTGCAACATGTGCACACATCACCTTTGCACTTAATGGGTTTCCGACAGCTAGGACTGATCCCAGTGCTGTGAATTCATGGACACAGGTTTCTGTCAGTTCAGGTAATAACTCCCTTCTCTCAGACTGAGGAGAATAACCAAAGTTCTGCCTTCAAATGAAGAGACTTTCAGCTTTGCAAAGGAAGAACAACACACAGGTGGAGATATACCTAGATTCCCTCCATAGAAATTGAAAAAAAAATTCCCAGGCAGCCTTTTTCCAGCTTTGGAAAGCGGGCAGTGCTGGTAAAAAGCCCTTTCATTTCGTCTCACTATTCTGAACCATAACCTACCTCATTGTTCTGGGGCTGGGAGGTATCCCCTGGAGTGATATGCCATGCACAGCCCAAGGTGGTTTTTTCATCCCCAGGCACATGATCCAAGTGGCAAGTTGCATTTTAACAGATTCCAGCCCTTTGACATTTCATTTGAAGATATATGGGAGTTAAGAACACAAGCCCAATTTTTTCTTAATTGCTTTGGACTACAGCAACACTGAGGAGCTGCCACTTGGAATCATATTCTGTTCATTACTCAAATCATATGTACAAAAGCACCATGACTCACATTGCAATATTTTATAGTGTGTAATCTATAGGTGTCTTCACAGACCTGAAAGTTGGAGGAAAGCTATAGTCTCCGTTTCTTTTAACCACCAGTCATTACAAACCAGTAGTGCCTCAGAGACTACATTTTAGCTGTTTGAGAGAAAGAACAGAAAGTTCACCCTCCCCACTAGTTCCCATTTAACCTAATTTTGCTTCCACTTAGGCTCTGTCCTAAGTGCAGTCACCCTCCAGGGTCTGTTACTCCCCTGAAGAAAGGTGACAGCTCTAAGGGTGCTGAGGTACTTCATGCAAAACCTCAACAGCAGAAGCACACCTAGAAACTGGAAGCGTGGCTGCTAGAAGAAGAAACTGGAAACTCTGTCATGTCTTTCCTTTGTCACATCCAGATAGTTTTTTGCATCATCCAGGAATATCCCCCCAACCAAGGAGAACAAGAGCCTACATATCCCAAGCAGTAAAATCAGCCCCCAAAAGAGGAAGCCTGACTTTCAGGAGAGCATGTTATAACCTGAACTTCAGAGCTAAAACTAGCATTCAGTCTATTGCATTGAGAAATTCAGCAGCTGCTCAGTTTTTCTTGTTAATTCAAACATATTAATAAGTAACTATTTAAATCAAAGAGCCATCCTCAGGATGCACCTCAGACTGGGGAACTGCAAAGATAAATGAGGTTAAGAAAACTAATTCTCTCTCTTTTTACCACATATTGAAATAGTCTAGCTTTGCACCAGGGACTAATTCCACAGTAGTTAACTTACAACCATGTCAAAAGTGTTTTTAAACTCTGCCAAGAAATTTCAGAAATGGGTGACATCCAACACTTTTTCTATCCCAGTTAGCAAAAGATCAGTTTTAAACTTCTTTTGTTGTATAAAATATTCTTTTCCTGGTTTAAAAGTTATAATATTATTTTGATTTTACCTTTGGATGACAGTTCAGCTAGTAGAAGATTGCCAAACTCAAGCATTAAAAATACATCTATGAGTCAGCTCCAAAGAATGCAATTGAAAAAAAAAAGTAATTAAAAAAGGCAGATTTTCACATTTAAATATCTAAGCTACTTTGAACATGTTTTTGAGATTTAATCTATAAACATGAGGTACAGTCTCTTTTTTATTTTTAAGGGAAAAATACATTGGAATTGTGACTTTTACAATGAGAAACATAATATCTGTTTAATCACGTTCAAGAGCTGACAAAAGGTTAGTATCGAATTCCATGTAGACTTTCCACAGCCAACCATTTCTACCATCACAGATCATTTAAGTCTTAATATATTTATCCTCACATAGTTATCCCTTTGAGGCAGAGTAATAATTACATCTGAGTTTCCCAATGTCTCACAACAAGCCTAGGAGCAGAACTCTGGCATTGTTTGCTCCGATAGTAATTTCTTCACAAAAACACTTTTTCACATTATGCAGTTATTTTGTTTTCAGCCCCACAGCACTGATTGAGCCAGACCTTGTTTACAGTTTATTCATCAGAACTGCTGAAACGCAGGCACAGGAATAACTGCTCAGGCAAAACCAAAGAAGTGCATCAGTCAGAACTGGATCCCATGGACTTTGCCTTCCACACTTGCATTTTATCTTCAAATCAAGCATCCTTCTTACCATGAGAGGTAATAGAAATCATCCAAAGCAAGATAAGCTCCACTAACATACCTGTTTGCAAATAATATCACTGAGTAAATGAGATCATTTTCACCTGAAGAGCCTGTTTATATTACCTTGTATAGAAATAATGGTGAGAAAATCCAAGGTATTTAGGGAGACAAGTTGGTATCTATGAGATATTGTCTCTACAGCCGGTACAAGTGTAGCAAGGCATGCTATCTGCTTGGTAGACCAATTGTTTTTTTCAAAACAACAGTAACTGTGAAACTTGTCTGGCATCGAGAAGTTCCTTGGAAGCTGAAATTAAAAGGTGCCATACAAGGAACACCAATGTTTTCAGTTAGGAAGCGTTTCCATGAAATGAATGTACTCACCTGGAAGATGGGAAATACATACTCTAAATGAGGCAGTGCACTTGTATGGACCAGGATTTCCCCACATCTCAGACAACTGGCCTAATCTCCAGATGAACAGCATAGTATTACTATTTAAATTGAATTTGGAAATGAGAAAAGACAGCTTTATTGAAACCATTATTTCAGGGAAGATATTGGTTTCAGACAATAAATATTTCTGGCTCCCTGCCTTTTTACCCTGTCATTGCGTTTTCCCTCAAAAAATGAGCAAAAAGTTCCCAACAGACCTTAGCCCATTCTTCAGCAACAGCAAGAAACTAATTTCTAATGATGACAAAAGGAAATGGCTATTCTGAGAAGGCCACTCAGGCAGATACCAAAATTTAAGTAATTCTAACGATAACAATAGCGTCAGTCATGGGCATCTGAAAGGGTTTAATTCCATCCACATGCAGTTTTTTACAACTATTTTTCTGAGAACACTTAAGGATGAAACTTTAGAGCTATGCTTCAAAAGCAAAAGCCATAAAAGTAAAGTTTCATTGTAAACACTTGCTTTTCACAGAATCACAGAATCAGAGAATCAGAGAATCACCTAGGTTGGAAGGGACCTTTTAAGATCATCTAGTCCAACCAATGGAAAAAAAAAAAAACCAAACCCACAAACAAAACAAAGAAAAAAAAAACCCCACACCCACCACACCACACAAAACACCACCCAACACTAATCCATATCCCCGAGCACCATGTCAACTCGTCTCTTG
>JAOXNO010000001.1:210688781-210714144 GCA_028565335.1 Limnodromus scolopaceus
GAGGTGGTGGAGTCACCATCCCTGGAGGTATTTAAGAAACGTGTAGACATGGCACTTCAGGGCATGCTCTAATGCCCAATATTGATGGTTTTTGTCTCTCTGTGGATGGGTGTGGTGTGGGTGGGTGTGTGTTGGTTTGGGTTGTGGTGTCGGTTGGTGGTTTTCTTTGTTTTTTGTTTTTGTTTTTTGTGGTTGGACTCAATGATCTCAAAGGTCCCTTCCAACCATGAAGATTCTGTGATTCTGTGATAATGTCTTCTCTCAGACCTTACAACAGCTTGCCTTTCCCCACTTGTAGGAATGCACACCCCATTAGAGCCCAAGAGCTCCCCAGCTACAATTCTCGAGTCCTGCAGCTCCTTCTGCTCTCCCCAATGATTTGCAGGACCGAGAAGACATTGCACTGCCCAGGTCCAAGGTACCAGCCACATCAGTGGTAGCAAGGTAGCTCCCTCCTTTAATGATACAGAAGAGAGAACATCAGCTGTGGTACCAAGGGAGCTAAGAAGAAATTAACTGGTAAACAAAATTCATGTTTAAGAAGACACCATGGTGAGAACAGGACTGACTTGAGGATCTTCACTCCATCCTCCATTCTGCACCAAATAGTTTGGAATCTAAAATGCCTCAGATTTCAGTCAAGCATGGATTTAACAACAGTGCTGTTTTCCCTTTCGTAATACTGTGTAGAACAAGGGAGTATCATATCACTCTACCAAAGTACTGCACTGCAGAGAAATTTTGTCCCAGCTTGACATTCTCCTGACTCTCTGATCTCCCAAAAACATAACTTTCTGAATTCCTGAACTATGAAATTTCACAATCAAGAGATTAACAATTTATGACTGCATTTCCAGAAATAATAAAACTAATGAAAGCAAAACCATGCACTTCATTTCTATTTTTTTTCTTTTTCTTTTCCTTTATTTTTTAGTTAGTGCTCTTTCTTATTTTTTAAAAAATTGTGCAGGGGAAAAACTTCAGTTAGATAGAAAACAGCCTTTGAAATTTCTGGATTATCTGAAACAACAGCAAGTAAACTCATTTATTTCCAATTATTTTCTTTCAACAGCTAGCAGTAGACTGACAAAAGCAGCTATTTTTCCCAACAGCCTGATACAAAGTAAATTAGTTACCATTCTGTTACAGTGCACAGAATTTAATATAATGCAACTGAGGCAGAGGGCACCTGCAAATGAACCGCGTGTTGTTAGACCATTAGATGACTGAGCAATCTACTTTTGCACGGTGCTCATTTAACTGTTACCAGTTGGACAGAAAATCTGTTGCTGGGAATTCATCATCTATTCTTCATCAACACTCTTTCTAACAGACTGATCTAGGGGTGACTGTGAATGCTGATTGGTTTTCCTTAGATTTCAGGGAAATTACAACATGTAAGTCGAATATAAAGAAGGAAGAGAAATAACCTAGGGCCACGAACAACATAAAAAGAAAACAATCAAACAAAAAAAAAAAAGCAAACACAAACCAATTGTTGGAGACAGGGAAGAGCCAGGAAAAAACATAAAACAATGTATTTTAACATCAGAAACCCTAAAGTGATACAAGAATGTGCAAACTCACTATATTAGTTGCTTTTAGCAAATTAAAGCTCCACAAGCAGCAGTACAGACGCGTCTATGTTATAGCAGACTTGGGATATGCATGTATTTTTACCTCTGCAAACCTTTTATTACTGCAGTCTATTCTGGCAGCCTTGCAATCAAGGCTGTGTTTTAGCAAAAAGGCACAAAACTTGCACCTCTTCAAAATATGGATAAAAAGCAAGAGACAACTCTCATGCTGAGGATGCAATGAATTCCTTTCTTTTCTACTTAAGCCTTGAAGAAGGCATCAAGGTTACCACACTTGTGCCTACACTCGCTTTTGAATGGAAGAGCAGCATTTCAGTTTCTTCAACCATTTGGCAAATCACCCTGCAAAATTCTAGGGATTTGCTACAGGGACTCCAGTCACAAGGCTATTCCCACACAACTGATGACTTAAGAGTTCATTTCTGATCGTTAATCATCTCTAGGAATTCATCACTCTGGTTCAATGTTCCCTCTCACAGGAATTTAGACTTTTAATGTTGCAAGTAATTTCTTTGTTTAATAATTTATATTCCTGCATCAAGACTTGCCCCAAAATTAATAGCACTTGCACTGCCTAACATGAAAAGGTTTTTAAAACACCTCTAGACCAGAACAGAAACAGTGGGCAATGACCTCAAACCTGAAAATGCTACACAGCAATCAGGTCAGTTGCTGCAGTGATTTGCTCAGTCTGTGCAGCAGTGTAGGAACAACAACAACACTGCCAACAAGAAAAAAAGCTTGAAAACATCTAAATCTTCTTCAATAGGAGAGTTGTGAAATTCCAATATTATAAGCTTATGGAAAGCTGTGCTCCATGCAGCCTTAAATCTTAAATTGCTAGCAAAAGTATCTTCCTTCTTCCTCCTGACTCTGGACCCAATTTTATTTTTTTGGATTCTTGTTCATGTTGTCAGCTTTCAACTCCACACACTGTCAATCTACAAATACACCAGTTTGGTTTTGTTTTTGTTTTCCAAAAGTTTTATACTGTCCTAGAATAAACATCTTGGGGAAACATGACATGTGGATTAACCTTTCCACTTTTAGCAGTGAAGTGCTGGCTTTAGTGATCTGTGCTGTGCTGAGTCAAAGGGCATTCCACTATTCCACTGATTTCTGAAGAGCTTGCAATAAAATTGTGCATACACAGGAGATCAGATAAGTCAGACCTCTGCCTTTCAGACCTATCGATGTTAGTAGATCTAGAAGAGGCCAAGAGGCCAACAGCCCAGCACAGAGTACTTCCACAAAGCCTCAGATCAGACAGGGGTACAGCCCCAAATTAATCTCTAAGCTATCTGCTATGAAAACAATCATTGTCCAACATCTTTGATGTCTTCTTATACTTCCTGATGCTCAATTTTAATATTGTGTGTCACACATCTGGATGACTTGCTACATCTTCCATTCTATTTTGCAGTCAAGAAGTGTTTAAAATTACTTCATCTGATTCTGGGCAGAGTCTGATATTCCTGTTCTTTGTCTTAACCAGAGCAATGGACTAAAACCTCACTGGAATCTTCATGATACTTTCTTCAGTGAACTAGAATTCCTCATAATGAGTTTTCTTAATGATCTGGGATATCCAGTATGACCATTATGTTGAACCAGAAGCATTGACACAGATCCTTAAGTCAAAACTGTAACTCCCAAAAAAAAATTCTGATGCCTATGTTGTCCAGTGTTCAACAGATGTATACTTTTTTCCAAAATCTATATTCTGTATGACTTCTCACTGTTTCATCACTTCTACATCTTGATCACCTTTTTGATTTTGCCGCAGAAAACTTACAGAATGTAGAGGTTCTAATAATGACTTTCCCCTGAAGTAGAGTAGTTCTTGAAAGCCAATTGCCTACAAACCATTGCTTCAACCTGTGCCAGATTTTAAGAAAGCAACTTCAGCAGATCAGATTTGCAGACGCTTGCCATAGGAGTGACTTTCAAGTTATTAGCCATCCTAAAATACAGGTCAGGTTTTCCATGACCCAACCCAAACTTCTTTCTTGGATTTGAGAGTAGTCATATCCCACTTTTGGATCACTGCATGTTCCTGGATCACGAACCTGATTTAGAGCAGTTCTGCTCTGAACACCCCCTTCTCATATTTTTTCAGAATGCTTTTTCCAAGAGTTTCCCCAGGATTTTGTCACTTTCTTTTAGCATTTCAAAACTAAATACTAGTCTTCAGCTGCAGACCTAATGAATTCCTTGCACTTCCAAATCTATCAATTTAACTGGGTTGTTTTTCGATCCAGAAAAGAGATTTTCTTTGGATATATGTGATGCCCTCTGCTAACCAGTCTTGCATTCATAATGAACCTTTTTATAAACAGGGATTTTTATGCTGCCAGCACTTAATAGAACTGTTTCCTTTCATTTTTTGCGGTATTGCTGATTTCCCTATGTCTGAATAGTTCAATAATGGTATGACCCAGGATAGAATCTTCTTTTCCCTGCACATAGAGCTGTCCTTATGACCAGCTTTCACCTTCTGTCATTTTCATGTTTAGCACCACAGCAAATTCCTTACTTTCTGAGTGTCACAGAAGCACAGAATCAGAGAATGACTGAGGTTGGAAGGGACCTCTGGAGGTTATCTCCTCCAACATTCCTGCTCAAGCAGGGTCACCTACACCTGGTTGCCCAGGACCAAGTCCAAACAGTTTCTGAATATCTCCAAGTATGGAGACCTCATAACCTCTCTGGACAACCTGTTCCAGTGCTCAGTCACCCTTACAGTAAAAATGTGTTTCCTGATGTTCAGAGGGAACCTCCTGTGTTTCAGTTTGCATCCATTGCCCCTTGTCCACTGGGCACCACTTAAAAGAGCCTGGCTCCATTTCTTTGTACCTTCCCTTCAAGTATTTATAGACATTGATAAGATCTCACTGAGCCTTCTCTAGGCTAAACAGTCCTAGCTCCCTCAGCCTTTTCTCATAGGAGAGATGCTCCAGTCTCTTCATCATCTTCATGGCTGGACTCTATCCAGTATGTCTATGTGTCTCTTGTACTAACAAGCCCAGAACTGGACACAGGACTCCAGGTGTGGCCTCACCATTGCTGAATGAAGGGGAAGGATCACTTCCCCAGACCTGCTGGCAATACTTTATCTAATGCAGCCCAGGATACTATTAGCCTTCTTTGCTTGCAAGGGCACATTGCTGGCTCATGTCCTTGGCATCCTTCAGATTTCAAGTCCAGCTGAACATTCATAAATTGTTTTATTGTCAGTTTAGCTTTATAGCCATTGGTATGCCTGTAGCACTGATCTCCACAGGTCCATCATCAGCTCAGAGACAACTGATTCTTGCCTCAATATTTAGCTTTTGGCACACTTTAGCTAGCTGTCTTTCTACTGCACGTCCAGGACTTGCATCATTTCTAGAACAATCTGTTTTCTGAGAGCAAATTCTTCAGTTTTATTAGACTTGGGTTACTTAGCTTGGCCATTAAGGTACGCCTTCACACCTAGTCATTTATTTTTTGCTACAATGCAGAACTAAAAAAATAAGTTGTCCTTATATTTTTTTATGTAAGCTGGGACATCCTGAACTCTGGCCAAATGGCCCTCTGTCTAAGCTTTCTTACCATTCCAGAAAAGACTTTTCTAACTGTGTGTTTCAGCCTGCCTAGACATTTTGCATTTATTGTTCTAACATAAGCATTCAACTAAATGCCTTTTTTTTTTTCCTGATTTTTATGGTAATAAAAATATAATGGTCTTTGGATTGTATGAAATTATTCCACTATTTGTTTCATGTTATTATAGGTAGGTGGCAGCTCACAGTATATCTTCTTGATTCTTCAGGTTACCTTCCTGACTGGAAAGAAAAGCTAAATTAGCTTCTTCTAATTCAGGTAGAAAAAGAAATTGTGAAGAAGGTAGGTGACAGCCATGTTTGATGCTGCTGGTGGTTTATAAGCATCTGAACCCTCTTGAACACAAGGGATGGAGACAAACAAAGGCAGTTTCCTGGCTCACAGCAAGCATCTTTCCAGCAGTCTTCTAACCCACTCTCCATATTTCTAAACTTAGATTGATTCTTTCTTCCAACGTCAGTTCCAACCTCTCCTTTCTCCATCTCAGTTTGCACCATACACATTAAATATTCTTTACAGAGGTTATGCTAGTTACTGAATGTCATTGCTTCTTCTCTTTTGGGCAAAATATGTGTTTAACTGTCTTCTATAGCTTTTTTACATGAAAAGTAATGATTTAGTAAAGTTTGACTTAACTTTTTAATGTTATGTACTTTAATATTATTCATACAGTAAAAGATTTTAATGCAGAAAAGTTAATAGACATAGTTCTAACTCTTCTGTCTTGTCAAATAAACATTGCGTTTTGACTTAATGATATTTCTCAAGCACAACATCATATTGAGAAATCTTTTTTCTGTACATTTACAAGCAAATCCCAGGTGTCTCTACGGGGTAACAGATAAAGCTTTTACTTTCCAGCAGAAAGTATGTTGTTGAACTCAAAATAGGTCTTGCGCTTCATGCAAAATATCAAATGTGAGGGAATCAATGAATGTAAGGGAACCAATGATAAAACTGGCATATCACAAATCACTCCTTCTGGGATATCTGTATGTTAGAATGGCTACCTCAGTCAGGCTCACCACAGCACAGTAGTCCAGCTGATTGATGCTAACAGCCTGTTCAAAAGAAACGACAGCTACTTCATACCTTCTAAAGCACAGAAGTCTCAGCTTCTCAAGGGTGTGGCACAACAGAACTTGACTCCAGATACATTGAATTCATAATGCAATTGATATATCATCTGGGAATGCCTGATAACCCTATCTGGGGCATCAGATTTTGATGAAGTTCAATGACAGTTGGTTTGACTGATTAAGCACAGCTTCACCTATGCCTGCATTTCAGTTTTTCATATGCACGACTCTGGGAGCATTCCATTCTGTCAGACGAAAGACTATCGTCTACCATCTGTATCTCTTCCAGGCCGCCTCTTTACATGTCTGGTATGTAACCTCACTTAATTTTCCACATGACAATCCAGAAAGGACGTGGATCAACTGGAGAAAGTTCAGGGAAGAGGGCTAGTAAACAGACAACCAACATTTACAAGACGAAAGTAAAAAACTGAGCTGTTTTCTTTAGAGAGGGAAGACTTAGGAAGGTATGTATTGACTTTTCAAATATGCAGGAGGTAGCCATAAAAAAATGAAGGGAATAAAGTCCTCTCTATGCCTACCCTGAGTATAGCCGTATAGCCAGTATTAGTGTTTTAAATTAAGCAGTAGAGATTTTGTTCAATATTGGAAAAGAAAAGCTTCCTGGTGATAAGGACAACGAAGCACAGGAATAAGTTGTCAATCAAAGCTGGTGCAATCTTCACCATAGAAGATTTTAAGGCTTTGTTCGACAGACACCTTTCAGAAATTAAATCCATTTCATGTACACCTACTTCATGTATACCTTCATGTATACTGTCCTTTTCTTCATCTGTGCTCCTTTGCAACCCTGTTTTCTATGATCCAGTCCTCCCTTTAAGTCGAGTTCAGAGAGGTTTTTCAGGCAGCCTTATCCACTTCAGAAGGCACTTAAACATCTGTCTATGACTTTTGATGTACTTCCAACTTTAACGTTTTCAGATAATACAAAGAAGCATTTCAGTTGAAGATTCATTGTTTGATGTTTAAGTCATGGATTTTTCTATGGCTCTGAAATGCAATTGCAGCCTCTTCAATATATGCTATTTTTTCTCTCTAGACCATTTCCATTGATTGGGTAGAAAAAGATAGCTATGGAGTTGCAGCTAACGACTCTATTTTGCTACGCAGATACCAAATCTAGGAGGGGTTGTGTGATAAGTGGATTTTAGCACTCTTTATTAGTGTTAGGCCACAGAATTTTGATTATGCCCATTTTATTTCTTATACTTATCTTGCTTGCCAGATTTTTTGCTGCACGAGATTCAAATATATCTCTACTGAAAGTCTTATGAGAGAGAATACAGATAGAAAATTAAATAACTGTTTATGGACTTTTCTGATATGAAAATCCCAAGCTGCCAAGTTTCATCTGAAGCAGTTCTGGAAAAAGAGCAAGGCTGCAGTAATATTATATTTTTCTAGTTCATTTGGTGACTTATTTCCTTAACATAACGATTTGCTCTAGGCCCTTGAATGATGACTGTGAAGTACAATCAGACACCAGCTCTACCAACATCAGTGAAACTGTATTTTTGCTGAAGGGCAGAAGAATGCTCCATTACAGAAAAGGAAGTATTCTGCAGTATCTTACATAGCTTATTAAAATGTTTCAGTCTATATACAATTTAAAAATTATACTAATTGTTCAGCTTCTCTTTTCACCACTGGAAGTAATCTGCAATTCTCTGCTCCTAATGGTGTGGTGGAAGTACAGTGGAAGTTTACCTAATTAAGCTCCATTTTCCTCCCAACTCTTGAGATGATCAGGGAAACTTAGGTCTGAAGTCACTCAAGATCTAAGAAAAGGGCATTAGTACAATTTTTTAACACCAAACGGTGAACTCAGAACACATATTTCAGCATCGTCTATAAAAAACCGCGATACCCAGCTGAAAATACAGAACATGAAATGCAAGTCATTTAAGACTTATTGTAGATTCTGCTTCTACAAAATGCACCAATTAGTCAAGGATTGACTTTCCAGGGCAAGCAGCTCTACAGGAGATGTTTCCTGAATTATCAATATATTATTGCTTTTTCAGTGAGTGATGAAGCTTGCCTGCCTGACAGAGCATTATCAGCTCACCTGGAAACACATCTTCCCTGTTCTCTAATAGGAGAAAGGCCTTGAGCAGTGGACGTCTGTGACACAAATGCAATACACAGTGGCATTGCCATTATCACATGATCCCTAGTGGCTGGATTATTCATGTAGGTCACTGGCACAAGTGACTGGAAAAAAACACCTCTGATTATTCTCTTTCCTAACAGCGTGCTCTTCCCTTTTCCTGGCACATTTCCCTGACTTTTGACATTGTAACCATGAAGTACAATTGAAGGATAGAGCCCATCTCTTTGTTCAGTCTTTCTCCCCTCAAAGGCCACATAAATTTATGTCACCTGCCCTTAAAACCTCCAAAATAGATTACACCCTCACTGTGGGTAGTCTCTGCCTGGTTTTCATTCATGAGCGAATTAATTAAACTGCCTAAGAATAACTATAACAGGTCAACTCAAAGGTCCTTGTAGTCCAGAATTCTATCTCCAACAGCCATGAACAGAAGAGTGTAATAGCAGGACAAGCACATGGTAGTGCTTCTTCTTCAGACTTCACTCACTGGCTGCAATGAATTCTGGTTTAAGAAATCACTGAGCCAGAGTTGCCCAATATTTTGTCATAATACACAACTTAAAACTCACCCGCAAAGGCGAGATGCTATGTGGAATAAGGAAAGTCTACACTGAAGAATTATACAGCCTTGAAGTTAATTCAAGATTCAGTGTTACAGTTTACATAGTGAATATCACTTGAAATGCTTCAAAGACATTCAATCAAGTTTCAGATTTTATACCCCATTTCACCTACCTCCACCATTACCACCTGCTGCCATGGCTCTTAATAGACTTCAGGGTGCTCTGAATTAGGCTCAGGAAAACATACAAGTCCTCGCTTTTGGAAACTGCTGTCTAGAGTGAAACAATAATCAGTTAAAAGTTTTTACAATAGGATTCCCTTCCCTCTTCTGCTTGAAAAAGTTTCTATTCCTCTTCTTTTTTTCCCAAATGCTTATATAAAAGCAGTGACTTTGTTTCAGGGATATTTTCAGTTTCAAGTAGGCAAAAAGGATTTTGTAAAAAAAAAAATATATTGGAAAATTATGATTTCAACAAAGAAACTCTTGCAAAAATTATGTGTGCTTTCTCTAATCTTTTGAAAGAAAAACATTTTAAAATATTTTCTTTTTTTTTTTAATAAGAATTTTCCTCCTTCTGTCCACCTTTCTTTCATATATTACTTTCTGCTTCAAACAATATATAAAGGAAAAAAACTAACAGTGTTTGCCACATGTCAGATGATAGGCATTGTTAATGAAAGAGATATACACAAATATAGCAGGTGCTAAAGGTAAGAAGAAACATGTTGCATTTCTGAAAATTACTGCTTATGTACCTTTTAAAAATCATTATTTAATTAACATTGATGTAACATCCTCATTTTGCAGATGCACCTCATCATACTTGTGATTTTCCACTTTATTTTGATTTGCCTGATTAATCTCTGCCTCTTGTAAAGATTAACTGCTTTAGATGGCTATATTTTGCAGCAAACAAGAAGCCAGGAATATCTCAGATAAGTTCGATGACGCAGCAGCCTAATACTTTCTCTGAATTCAATATAAAGATTCCTTCATGCTAAGAACAATTCTTAGATTTTGGAGCATCTCTGCAGCATAGTCTGAAGGTATTAAAATGGTATCACACAGTTTCGCTTGTGAACTGGTGGACAGGCAGCTGAAGCAACTAAGGAGATAATAACTTGGAATAGAGTCTATTTAGTACAACTGGCCTGTTGTTAATTTACCAGGCATATTTCCTTGACGTGAAAAATATTAGATAGAATGGAGACAATATAGATATTCATTCATTTTCAGATGTGGGCTTAGGATGTCTGAAGACCTTTGGGTAGTGACATACTTCAGATAGGCAGCTGCATAAATTACTCGTTCACTTAGACTGCCAAAAGACAAACTGAAAAAACCTTCAAGTTCCCCACTTTGTAAAATACCCAAGTTAATGAAACATGAGAACAAATTTTGGAATGCTTTAGGCTGAGAGCTGGTGACCAAGCCAAGTTACCAGCAGTGTTTCAGCAAAGTTATTTTAATCTTCTTTGGATGTTTTCTGTTTCTTCCCCTCCTAGCATGGCTCCCCTTGGATGGCTTCAGTTAACAAACCGAGATTTTAGATTTTGAGAAAAAAACGAGAAAAGGTGAAATAAGAAGGAAATGTTAGTTTTGTTGCTTAAGCAAGTCCTGGCAAATATTATGCTGAAGAAAAAGAATACTGGGAGGTAACTTAAATCCTTAAGACCCCTTTGGTTAGATACAGGTCTTCAGCTCTGAACAACCAACTTAGAAAGTTTCTTTTTATTGCTGTTTCATTAATTGAAAACATAGAATAATAGGTTAACTTTTCCCAACAAATACACAACAGTAGAAAATACATACGATACACAAATATCATTATATTTTATATTATTTATAAAAAATAAACCAAAATCGTGAAAAGGCCTTTGAATTACACAGGAACCTATGCCAAATTAAAAACCTGAGTGAAAAGCCTCCACTCAAGTCAGTGTTCTTAAGGGATAAGGACATAAATACTCTGTTTAACTAGAGCTATAGAGAACAGCTTTAGAATATGAACCTGCTTAGCTTTCCCACCGTGGAATACCCAAGGGCTTCATTAGCTGTAAGGTGGTATATCCAGGGGAAAAAAACCCTTACATTTTTTAGGGCTCCAGAGAGAAAATAAAGGGTACATGCCTTTGCAAATCTCCAGTAATGCTATTTTGATTAGAGGAAGGGTTCTTTCTAAGGAAGTTATTAACTACAGGGGTTTAGAAATGTTATTTTAAGATACAGGAGTAAAGCAGTTGCACTTCAGTGAGCATTAGGAAATTATTTCTGGCTGCTTTTAAAGGGGTGCAGAGGGGTTAATTGGCTTTCTGCAAAACTGCAGAAGGATATGCTGACAGACCTAAGTATTATTTTGAAGACCAGATAAGGAAATACACAGGCACACACACAGTTTGTAGAAGTACTGTCAGCAAAACTGACAAATATTCCAAGTTGTACATTCACAAGGTGTCCAAAATCCTGTGAAAGCACCATACAAACCTTAGGGGAGGAAAAGACAGCCTGATGACAGGAGCTTGCTCATTTTATGGGTACGTTGAAGAGGGAACTGAGAACCTCCTCCAAAGAAAGCCTGGAAGAATTTGAAAGGTTGCTTCTGACCAACTCCAAGAGCAATGTTAAGAGAAAAAGAACTACTTCATGAATTTTTTCAAGCTTGCCATTTTGCAGCAGGTACCAGGGATGGGGGCTTCTGAGCTCCGGTGACTACTGAGCCTTTTGCAGTGAGCCTGGATGCTTCAGGATAGAAGAGTTAGTAAGTTTGTCAGTGCTGTTTTCACTCATGGATCATGTCAGTCCTAGACCCATCATGTGAAAGGGGCCCAGCACAAAAGAGCTCTAACCACAGCTGCGCAAGAAGTACTTAGTGGACAGTGAAGGTGCAGCAAGTGGGGTGACTTTCTGTCCAAGCAAGATTTCTGCGCCATGCTCCAAAAGCCCTGTAACCCTCACTGACAGTGTTGACCCCACCACCAGTTTGTCATTGCGGATGGAGATTCACCAAGATATTAATGCACTAAGTATATGATGCCTGCTCCTTTTGCCACACTGAGAGGAAAAAAGGACAATGTCAACAATGGATCATCTTTCCCACAAGAACAGACAGACCAAGGCAGCATCCTTGGCATTCCAGTAACAGAAAGAGCACACAGCATATCATGCATTGATACTCAAGTCCAATAAGCATTTCTTTCTTGGGTTTATCTAAATACATCATCAGTTCTGCTCTCTGCACTTCTCTAAGTGCTGAGGTTGGAACTAGGAGATCTTTCAGATCTCTTCCAACCCTAAACCATTCTATGATTTTATAAGCTCACAGCTTTCATACTGGCACTGTTTTTGTACCCACTGTGTCTGATGCCATCAGTCAAATGTGCAGCAGAGAGTCTGCTTGTTTTGAAGTCTTTCTTTTACTCATATTTTAAGCTCAGGAAGGGATGGCCAGGCCTCAGGACTCCTGCTTCAAATTATACAGCTTACTTCAAATAAGCTGGCAGTAAAGTCCTAGACATGCCCTTCAATGACAGACATTGCTGCAGAAAGAACTGCACTCATTTAAAACTGTGAGTGAAAACAGATCTCAGATACTTGGTCTCTCATGAAGAAAATCATCATCATTTATTGTCTCCTGGCACTGCTGAGTCAATGTGCGCAGCTGACCGCTAGAGATGCATGAGGACAGATGACAGCACTTGAGGGTTACAGAAATATAACCCAACCAGCTGATACCAAGGCAGGCTTAAAAAATTGTACACAAAAATTAACATATTTAGTTAGACTACTGAGAGAAAAATGCTACAGAACGAAGATGCTGGTTGAAATGGCCTAAGGTTTAAGCACTGAGTCAACCCTTAATTTCTACTTATTTTTTTGCGGAAATTGTGCTGAATAGCGAACAGAAACTACTTTAAAAGAGGCATAAAAAGGCAGGTTTTTAGTGTGACACTCGAGGTGAAAAAATAGAAAATAACAGAAGAAAGCAAAATACAGACAACAGGTAAATCCAGAATCTGGCCCTCTTAGGGAAGTAGATTGATATTTTTCACACCTATTTTGCCAGAAAAAAGCTCTTTTCATTATACATGGTAACATTGTCACTTTACTGTCCCTGAATTCTTACCAGCCAGTGTGCCCCACTGCCCAGAGAAGAAAAAACACTAATTAAAAAACAAACTCAGCCCAGTTAAGAACTGCTTTCCACTCTTGCTACCCTTTTTTTTAAAAGAGGCAAGTACCACATCCTTGCAAAGTTCACAAGGGACCGATATCGCTACTGCTATTCACTTCAGACAGCTACTGTAATGACAGGTATAACTATCCTGCAAGAAAAGGATGTTGGCAGCATGATACGTTATATTTGAAAATCTTTTTGAGATTGACCCGGCTTTCAGTTAGTGACAGCTTTAATCATAATGGAGACTTTGTGACAGGGTCTTCAAACTTAAACTGCTCATGAGACACACGCATTAATCCTGGAGAGTAAAGGCCATTAGTCCTGCTCTTCAAAAAAGCTATCAAATCTAATCAAACTCTTATCTAACTTAGAAAAAACATCCCAGTCAACCTTAGTAACGGGCAGGATAACCTCACCCATACTATGATTTAGAGGAAAATGTGAATTTCCTCACGTAGAGCTCTAATCCCACAAAAAATCTCAGCTTCTTAGTTTGTCAAAAGCAAACTGATTTCACTCCAATTCTGCAATTCTACATTTGAAGCAGTATTGCTGTTAAAAAATGAATTGCTCATTTGTTCCTTACTAGTTTCACTTTTTGGCTCTCGTCCTAACACAAGAATTGCAATTTGCAGACTACAAACACTGCAAGGGGAAGTTTCATTTTAAACGAAACAAGCTGTTTCACCGTTATTATTGAAAAACCACCCCAGAAAATGTATGCATGTGATGCATATAACAAAATTTAAAACCTGAATTTATACTGTGGCATTAGACCATACCATCTTAAGAATTTTTCATATTGTCTGTGGGGTTTGGCATCTATCCTAAAATAAGTCCTAACCAAAGAGGTGTAGCTTCACTTTCATTGCAGTTTGAGATTTGTCACTGACTTTTTAATAAAAGCAAGACTCAAGTCCATAAACACTACTCAAACAAGACGCAAGAAGCCAGACATCTAACCATGTAACCAACTCATCTCAAATAAATGGTATGTGATTTAGACTAAGCATCATCTGTCTTCACACCCTTACTTGAAAATATTGCAATGTGAAGGGGTTTTATCAAAATATCACTGCTCTGGAAATTATTATGAAAAGTATTGTGAAAGCATGACATCTGAAGGCATGTCCAAAGGTCAACAGAAAGTTTCTATGGAAGATATACCAAGCAGCAGTTTTGAGGACAGGTTTATCATTTCATAGTTGCCTGTTACGTTTAAAGGACCAGATCCAGGCAAGAATGCTAGCAAAAAAAAAAAAAAAAAGTAAAAAAAGTTTTAATGCACCAATGCTAGAACACTACTAGACATTACCAAGGCAGTGTGTGAAGAAATATGAAATCCAGGAACACTATTGCTCCCCTAATGGTCCTGTGGATAGGATACACAACTGTAAACTCCTCCAAGGAGAGAAAACGTACAGACAGAGGGAGCCACACAGACATCAGGTTTTAGTCTGATTTTTAACTAAAAGGACTTCAGACACTACGGGGACAAGGATAGCACATGAATATAGACAGAATTAAAAGTCAAATAGTGTTTGGTGTTTTTTGTTTGGTTTTCTTTTTCCTGAATCATTTGAAAAATAAGCAAGACTATTCAAAGCTCTTATAAATACTATGGCACAAATTTTAGCCAGGAAGGGAGCAAGTTCTCACCCTCCTGATGTGAAATTTTATGGCAGCGACTATTACAGAAGCACAGAGCAACTGGAAAGCAATTCCTGAGCCTAGGTAGACTTGCTGACCTAAAATAGAATAGGATCTCATTCATAAAATAGACGGATGTCTGAGTACCAGTCAACAATCCGCAGAGACAACAAAGTCACGTTGATGTAGGTTGATGAATGATGGGTAGAAAGAGAAAAAAAAAAAGGTGAAGGAAGAGGGAGCTTAGTTGCCTGAGTGAGACATTTGAGGACATGGGATAGGGTAGACTGTAGTAGCAGGAAAGGATGCCATATCACAGCATAGTGGGCAATATTCTGATTTGAGACTCCTCCCCTTCTGCCCATTTCTCTTACATTTCCTACACAGAGGAATCTATGGGGCATAGTATCCTAGGATATGTTAGAAACCAAGCACACATATTAGTTAGAAAACAGGTATAGGCAACAGCACAATATTACTTGACCTAGTGTGATTACAATGCTCATTTGTAACCTCACAGCACCATCCACATCCTCCAGACCACTGGCCTGGAACACTGCAATGCTTTCTTTATGATATCACACACAGAAAACACTGCAGTCCTTTAACATAACTACCCTCCAAATTATTTGGGGGTGAAATTCAAGTCAGTGAATCTGATTAGTCAATCTGTTGTTGGTCTAAGCTGTTCAACAGACCCTTTCAGCTATGCCTGCCTAATTTTCAGCATCCTTCCTTTGTTCCAATGCATGATTCAGTTATTCAATAAGAATTTTGTAGGTACAATTGCTATGCTGTCGCTATGATTGCAGAAATCTTTTTTTTCTAGCTTGGTCACTTTCTCCCTTTGCTGTACTGTCCTCTACATAATTTAAGAGTACAAATGAGTGCAAAACCAAGAGCTGTTTCACAGTTTTAATTGGAGGATTATCTTATACATTTATGTGAATAAAACTGAAAATTGAATAAAATTGTGTTTTATTCTAAAAAAGAGTGAGTCCCCAAAATAACTCAGGGGATCATTTTCCGGTTGACATAGCAAGTCAGAGGCAGAGTAAAGACAGGATCTCAGATGCAAACCTTCACACAACTCAGAGAGACTGATTTTCCAAAAGCAGATTCTCATACGGATTCACGGGTTACCTGAATACCTGTCTGCAAAATCAAATGAACTACAACAACAAAAAGATATGGTCCTATGCTTTCTCTCAAATGGAATTCTTGCAATAACTAGCCAGTTTTGAAAGTGTTAACACAGGTTTCTATTGCAGTTGTTAGATAACACTCTCTCCCCCCGAACATGCATTCCAACATGGCATATGAGAAGCAGGCAAAGATATAAGAGCATATACTGTACAGGATATAATTGGTGGGGATGTAAAGACAGAGGCATTTTCATGTGATCTCAGGAGTAGCACCAACATTGCTCACTGGAATATAAACAGATATCTTCTGTAATAATAATAAAAGTTCAAGATGTTTCTATTCTAAAAAAACAAATATGCAAGATGGAATTTCCTCATGTATAACATCTGGTAAAAATAACCACCAAGCTCTTCTGTTGCCAGGCAGCACAGAACACATCAAAAAGGTCCAAGAGTACAGTCCTTGCACAACCCAGTTCCTGAAGCAGTAGGATCAAAGCAAGGACCAACAATCAAACTAAGCTTTACAAACATTTCTCCTGTTAAAAGTGAGTAGCTGGCTAAGCACCACAGCATCATCCTTTCTAATGACTCCATTCACAAAATGATGAAGTAACCCAACAGCCCTGCAAAATACCAGATAAAGAAGTTTGCAAGAGTACTTTATCTAACATAACAAAAATATCTCCCAATCCCAAACAAGTCACTTAGCAACCTCAAGAATCTTTCATAATGTAAATATTCCTTAGACAGCACCACTGCAAATGCATTTTAAAAGAATAATATAACTCTGGTTTTGCAGCAAAGAGAACTCTGGCAAGTAATTTACAGTTCCTGCAGCGCTCTATAGTCTGTGTCCCTTTTAAGTAATAGCAATATAACATGTTCCTTCTTTCCTATGTATCTGTCTGCTGAAAGTGAAAAAGTCTATAATATAGCAGCTATGAGAGATCTATAAATTTTACAATACATATTCTAGGAGGTCAGTTTTTACCACTGCTCTAGTGCAATACTAATTTGAATAAAACCATTTCTTTTATTATGAATCATGATATTGTTTCACAGCAGCGAGAGTCAGTTTTGTACTCTCAGCTGTGTGAAATTGCTTTTTTTAATTATTTTTTTTTCATTATTTTTAAAGACATTAGGAAGATTCAAAAGCTTTAACAGAAATGAACAGTAGCTTAGCTATTCAAGACTGACCACCTGATCTTTAAGACTAGAAACAGAAAGGTACCAACAGTTCAAGGTATCCATGTTGGACTCAAAGCATCCTGAAGATATAAGGATGAAGCATCTTTTTATTTTAGTGAAGGTCTGGCAGTTAATATTCAAAGAAAAAGCTCTAATAGGCATGTTCTTTTACGTTACCTAAACTGAAGGCAAATGATGACCTTGCCTTAAGACATGAATAACATTCTTTTTTCTAAGATGAAAATAAAAACAGTATTGCCAGCTTTTCTATCCAGAAGAGAATGAAAAGTAACTGCTGAAATCCTTCGCGGTCTACACATGTGAAATAAAGTAGGTCAGGAAGCAGTCAATGGTAAAGCCTTTCAGAAAAGATACCAGCAAAATGAAATACATGGGAAGGAAAGAAGTGGGCCTGTGATTTCTCATCCATGCAGCGTTCCAAATGTGTAGGCTGCTGTTTAAGGTAGAACTGACACAAGCAGATACTTATGAACCAACTTCAAAGCCATGTCCCTTTTGATGACCAGTCCTCAGATCAAAACCAAAGATAAAAAAACTGAAATAGTTGCTTACAGAACCAAGACTTCACCCTGCTTCAGCCTCACAGAATCACAGAATGGTAGGGGTTGGAAGGGACCTCTGGAGATCACCTAGTCCAACCACCCTCCAAAAGCAGGATCACCTAGAGCAGATTGCACAGGATCACGTCCAGGAGGGTTTTGAGTATCTCCAGAGACGGAGATTCCACAACCTCTCTGGGCAGCCTGTTCCGGGGCTCTGACACCCTCACAGGAAAGAAGTTTTTCCTTATGTTCAGACAGAATTCCATGCATTCCAGTTCGTGCCTGTTGCCCCTTGTCCTGTCACTGGACACCACTGAAAAGAGTTTGGCCCCATCCTCTTGACACCCACCCTTTAGATATTTATAAGCATTGATGAGGCCCCCTCTCAGACTTCTCTTCCTCAGGCTAAACAGACCCAGATCTCTTAGCCTTTCCTCATGAGAGAGGTGCTCCAGTCCCTTGATTATCTTTGTAGCCCTCCATTGGACTCTCTCCAGTAGTTCCTTATCTTTCTTGGACTGGGGAGCCGAGAACTAGATACAGTACTCCAGATGTGGTTAGGGCAAAGTAGAAGGGGAGAATAATCTCCCTCAACCTGCTGGCCACGCTCTTTTTAATGCACCCCAGAAGACCTTGGCCACAAAGGCACGTTGCTGGCTCATGGTCAATTTGTTGTTCACCAGGACTCCCAGGCCATACTCCGCAGAGCTGCAGGTCAGCCCTTAACCTGTGCTTGTGCATGGGGCTATTCCTCCCCAGGTGCAGCACCCTACATTTGTCCTTGTTGAACTCCATTTGCTTCCTCACCACACAACTCTCCAGCCTGTCCAGGTCTTGCTGAATGGCAGCACAGCCTTCTGGTGTGTTAGTCACTCCTCCCAGTTTTGTGTCATCTGCAAACTTGCTGGGGATACATTCTGTCCCCTCATCCAGGTCGTAGATGAGTATGTCGAACAAAACCGGACCCAGTACTGACCCCTGGGGACCACCACTAGTTACAGGCCTCCAACCAGACTGCGCAACTGATCACAACCCTCTGAGCTCTGCCATTCAGCCAGTTGTCAATCCGTGTGTACTCTTGTACTCTCCTCCAGTCAACATGTAAGAGAGGGGGCATAAGTATGAGGGATCCCTACAAGGGGCTCTCACTTCATCCTCCCTCCTGAGTACATCAATGGACATTATCACAGCTTCCTTCCTGCTAGCTGATTTAATGTCTTGGCTACAACTAGCTGAGCTGCAACCCACCCCCATGTTGCACCTTTCCATCAGGTAAACGGAGCAAGAGATGAGCATGTGGCACTGCACTTCAGCTACAGATTTTCAGTCCAATGGGACCCTGTTAAAGACACACTATGTCTCAGTACTCAAATACAATTTTTCATTTAAGCTTATACATGACTTGAGTTCCATCAACCTGGAGTAACCTCAGAGTGGCACTAGAGCCTGCTGAGCCAGGAGTTTGCTGATGGCCAGGATGTCATGCTGGAGAGTGATTAGGTTTGTCTATAGAAAAGTCATTCAGCAGCAAGGAGGAAACCTTCCCTTTGTTTGTCCACATGACGTGGTGACTGAAGAAAGTTACTTGGCTTGTCACTTCCTCAGCCGACACGAGTGCAAGATTCCCCAAACATTACCACATCCTAAATGCCTAATAATGCAAAAAAGTTTTGATTTTTTTTTTTCCCATAGAGAAAAGACACCTCCCCCACCATACCCTGCACCATCCCACATTATGAAGCATTTTTGGGCAAGTTCTAGAAACCTTTCTTGTCATCCACTCACCCATGCAAGTTTTTCTTTTGGATTTAAACTTCCTTTGAAGGCCTCTTTTACATTTTTGTTTTTGTTTGGTTGGTTTTTTTTTCTTTTAAGGAAAAAAGGTATTCAAAGGACCAAATAAAAATCCCACTATCCTTTTAGATCAGTACTCTCAATACTGGCCAAAACCCAATTAGATTTAGAGAGCCATTTGCTGCCCTTCTTCGCATTCAAGAAATACAGAGAAACTCCACTAACACTGAGATTTCTTCTGTAAAGAAACAAATGTTTTTAGTCACTGGGCCTCATTTTGTTTTGTGCATGTCTCTGTTATGCAGCCTCCCAGGCTGTCAACCCAAATTCTCCATTGGAACAGCAAGAGCATTGAAACGCTCGGTCTTTGTATGCTCCTTCTATGATCTTGGATGTGCCCCTACTCATCTTGTTAACTCCCCCACACTATTTGAACTGTAAGCCCTTGTCTGAGAAGGTC
Organism: Limnodromus scolopaceus; assembly: GCA_028565335.1. NCBI lineage: Eukaryota > Metazoa > Chordata > Aves > Charadriiformes > Scolopacidae > Limnodromus > Limnodromus scolopaceus. The sequence goes on from JAOXNO010000001.1 coordinate 210,708,747, forward strand.
CATGACAATTTGCACAGGGTCCAGTCCAGCAGAACTCTACCTCTGCAAAATGCTGACAATCATCTCTCTGACTGAAGAATTCAGGCATCTGCTTTCAAGAAACATAGATGAGACTTCAACTTTCATGCTACTGATGATGTCAGAGTGGAAGAACAGAGGTATTTTTTTTAACATTAGTTAAAAGTGGAAGGCTAGGCTGAAACAATGATCCTAGCAGGCTCCCCATAGGAGGAATACTCCAAGTAAGCAATAGTACTGCTGTATTTCCCACTCAGTAAGGGTCATGGGGGATGAAAGAAGGCGTAAGAAGGAAGGAAAGGGTGAATGGGGGTGAAGAAAGTTGAACAGAATCTCTCACATTGAACGTATGAGTTTTAACGAGCGTCAGTGTAGTTGGTAGCCTGCATGACACCAGCTGCTGTAAAACTAGGACTATTGTTTTCACTAGCTTAGGCCAATATAACTCGATTGAATGTGCATCATTGTCCTTTTCCATAAGCTGAGGAACTGACCCTGACCTTACCTAACCAGACCAGAAAAAGAGCTGCGAGAAGAATGTAACTCTCAAAGAATGAATTTACTCTACAGATTTAAGTTATACAGGCATGTAATTGCCTATGCATTACATAGGCACATTTTTGCACACATACGAATTCAGTGGGCCTGATTCCTCGCTTTCCCCAATGGTAAATGCTGTAGCTGCACTTATATAAATCAAGTATAAGTCGAAATTAGAAGAACCAAATCTGTGATGTTCATTTTACAGTTGCATTTTCTTTTTTGCTGACTTCGTCGAAAGCAAAGCAGCTCTGCCGGACTACGGTCTCGGGTCACAGAAGTTAAATAAATAGGAGTCGAATCTGCTCCGATCGGTGGGCAGGCTGTGGTTGCCATCTGGTGGCTAAATCTAAATAGTACAGGAAAATAAGGAACTATTTCCATCTCTCGATCGAGTTTTCTTAACAGCATTTTTAAAGAACGTGTGTGTATTATGGTTATTTTCTTTTGTTTCGGGGTTAGAAACATGTATAAGATATTCCAAGATTCATTACTTACGTATGCAAACTCAGAAATTGAATTCTTCTCTTTTACATTTGTGCTTCCAGAAATGAGGAAAGGCTGAGTATCCTGGGTCTGTTTGGCCTGGAGAAGAGAAGACTGAGAGAGGATCTCATCAATGCTTATAAATCTCTAAAGGGTGGGTATCAAGAGGATGGCATCAGGGTCTTCTCAGTGGTGCCTGGTGACAGGATAAGGGGCAACAGACACAAGCTGGAACACAGGAAGATTGGTCTGAACACGAGACAAAACTTTTTTACTTTGAGGGTCCCAGAGCACTGGAGCAGGCTGCCCAGAGAGGTAGTGGAGTCTCCTTCTCTGGAGATAATCAAAACCCACCTGGATGGGTTCCTGTCCAGCCTGTTCTGGGTGAATCCCCCATGGCAGGGGGGTTGGACTAGGTGATCTCCAGAGGTCCCTTCCAACCCCTACAATTCTGCGATTCTGTGAAATCGTCAGTTGTTGTCTTCTCCTTCACTGTTCATCATGTAACTTACTCTCTGCAGACTAGCTCTAAATAGACTTAAAGTAGTTGCATATAGAAGAGCAAGAGATTCTTATGTGGCCCTCATCCTTTGCCTAGTAGAACACCAACCCTACAGACACTGCCACCCCCACCACCCCTGTAACAACACACCATAAATGCTGTAGAATCTAGACAACATTGTTAGTCAATAACAGATGGTGTTGATTGGCAAAGATGTCCAGGAATCCAATACTGAGGTGGCCAAGACCATCAGAAGAAGGACTGATGCAATTTAAGGCTGTTTCATTTATATTTTCAAAATACCAACACACAAACTTTCCATTGATTCTCCTCAGCTTCCCGATTTCTTTGCTGTCTTTTCAAATAACATTGGTTTGTTCCAACAGAAGAACAAGTTGCTATTGGCAACATCTCTTTTTTAAACTCTCTCTGCAGGACTGTCTAAAGGATTCACCCTGTGGGTTTAGAATGTAGAACACAGTTTCTCCAAGGACTCAATGAAATGCTATAATAAGTCGGATTGCCTTTATTTAAGCTCTTCAGATGAGGAAGAAAAGATTACATCTTTTGGTAAAATACTCATATAAAACCTTCAGTCAGGTATGTATGGTTACAGTGCTACATTTGATAGGCATCCCTACATATGCATAGCGCCAGTCCCATCTGAGGCTATAGGTTAATTAATAATATAGCATATGAAATGTCACGTACGTTCTACAGAAAACTAATGTAATTTTATTCAGATGATCATATTTACAGTTTTGGATGCAGAATACAGCCAAGCATTGCAGTTCCTTCCTAGCATCCATGAAAGATCCTTTAAGTTCTCATCAACAGATTTGTTTTAGTAGTCTTTTAGCAACAAAACCTAAAGTCTACATCATTTTCACTGACCATCAGCAGCCTGAAAGGCAAGAATTTGAGAGCTAAATGCCGTAACACTAAATACTTTGACAGAGCTGAATTCTGTGTCACCAGTGAGATTCAAGCAGGACATACTCAACTGAATCCCATATGTACCTACTGCCATATATCCTTTCACTTCAGTCTTCCACTATGGAGGTGCAGGAAACGTGTTTGCTTTGCACTTCTTGCACAGCAGTTGAAGTATGTGTGAGGAGATATTTTTTCGTGTTATAATGATATTCAGCAACGAAAACAGACCCAGACATGAATGGGACCTGCCGTCTTGTGCCTTCCATTCACACAGAAAGAAACACAAAAGTAGACATGGCAGGTATCATCAGAGTCAGTAATTTCATTGACCTCATACTTGAAGGTTGAGAGGTAAATGTAATTTTAATTGAACCACAGAGGTGTTGGAATTATTAAGGTACTTTCTTAACAAAGAAGAAGCAAAGGCATTTATAACTGAAGTAATTAACCTTGTAGTGACTGAGGGAAGAAGTAGACGCAACAGATCCAATTTCATTCACCCTGCAATCTGCCCAACTCTCATTTCAATCAATTTAGCTTAGTGCTTGTTTCAAGCTTTGCTAGAATGATACATTTTCAACATAAAATGTCTCAGAAGTGAGTTTTCCTTACACTCCTGGGTAGGACAGCCAACGTGACTGAATTCTTGAAGTGAATGTCATTCTTAAACCAATACCAAATTCACTGACTGAACGCGGGGAAACAGATGTTAGCACTTCCTTTTCACATAGAGTTTCAGAGAACTGATGACTTCTCTTTAGAGGTCAGGGCAGGAGAAAGCATTTTTCCCCTTACACTGCAGGACTTTCACAAGAGTTATTTTAAAGCGTTGTTTATTTCTTGCTTTGTCTTTCTTCAGCTTCTGTCTTTAATCTGAACTCTGTCCTTTGCTCATATTTTTTTTCTACTGCTGCATATCCTTTTATTGCTCTCTCAATTGCTTTTTTATCAGTAGGTTGAGTGTACTTCAACTTGTCCTTCACATGGTGATCACACCAAGTTCAAGAGTCTGATTTACTTGTGTATCATTCCAATTTCACACCAGTGCAGTTTCTTTCTAAAGAGACTAGAGAATAAGACTGCTGTGATTCAGGTCAACGCTACAGATTTGTATGCATTACTGAAAATCAGTGAAGTACTTAGGTGTCTGCTTGGGGGACAGTTCATTTGAGCCTCTGTGATATTTTTCAAGGAAAGACATTGCTTGAAATATGAAGACAAATGGGGGGGGGGGGGGAGGACGACGACTACTTCCGCACTTTTTACTGACAGCAGAAATCATGATACAGTAAGTGGAACTTTCCCTGGTAGCATTTGTTTCTACATGCACATGCTGCATAACCATCTTTGTCAAAACAACTTGCCTTTCAGTAACAGCAGTTGCAAAGACCAAGAACTAGTCAGCTCATCATCTGGAAGTCAAGTGTGGACTTAAGTAATATGACAGGCTTTGGATTCAGGGAAGTAATTGTAGTCTTGTGGTCGGGACACAGGGCTGAGAAATCAGAGACCTTCCTGTCTACTACAGTGACCTCAGACAAATCAGAAAGACTCTGTACTTCAGACTCAATGAGGATTAAAAGAAGAACCCTGAATAAAGTGCTTCAAACTACCCAGGAGAAATAGTGCTACCTAAGGCCAAGTATTCTAATTCCTCCATATAATAAAGGAAATAAAAAGAAATAAAAGAGTATGACATCTCCAACCACAGAATTATCTTGAATAGGACAAAAATTGAAACAGACACTGTAAACTTCTGGAGCAAATATTTATTTCTTACATCAGACCACAAAAAATCCCACAGAGAATTATTAGCCTCTCATTTCTGAGAAAAGGAAATTCACAACAGGAAACTATTAAAAAAATAACCTTCATGTTTTGCATTACGATGCAATCACACAACAAACACAAATGTCCATAACAGTGGTGCCTATTTTTAACTTGTTTTTAAAATTTAAAGCTGTTATGTCTTGTTCACAGAATTGAAATGGATCCCTGCTTCAGACTACGTATACTGAATCTCTTCATACTGCAATCAAAGATCTTAAAGAACAAACAGGTAGGAGCAGACAAAAGTGCCAAAAGACAGTGGGACTGAGTGCACCCTCAGCAAGTTTGCCAATGACACTAAGCTGTGTTCTGTGGTTGACACACTGGAGAGAAGAGATGCCCTCCAGAGGGACCTTGGCAAACTTGAGAGATGGGCCCATGCCAACCTCATGAATTTCAACAAGGCCAAGTGCAAGGTTCTGCATGTGGGTCATGGCAATCCCAGGCACAAATACAGGTTGGGCGGAGAATGGATTGAGAGCAGCCCTGAGGAGAAGGACTTGGGGGGTGTTGGTGGGTGAGAAGCTCAACATGAGCCGGCAGTGTGCTGGCAGCCCAGAAAGCCAACCGCATCCTGGGCTGCATCAAAAGAAGTGCATCCAGCAGGTCAAGGGAGGTGATTTTGCCCCTCTGCTCTGTCTGGTGAGACCTCACCTGCAGTACTGCAACCAGCTCTGGAGCCCTCAGCACAGGAAGGGCACAGACCTGCCGGAGCAAGTCCAGAGGAGGGCCACGAAGATGATCCGAGGGCTGGAGCACCTCTCCTAGAGGACAGGCTGAGAGAGTTTGGGTTGTTCAGCCTGGAGAAGAGGAGGCTCCTGGGAGACCTTATAGCCGCTATGCAATATCTAAAGGGGGCCTACAGGTGAGAGGGGGAGGGACTCTTTATCAGGCGGTGTAGTGATAGGATGAGGGGTAATGGTTTTAAACTGAAAGAGGGAAGAGTTAGATTAGATATTAGAAAGAAATTCTTTGCTCTGAGTGTGGTGAGACACTGGAACAGGTTGCTCAGAGAAGCTGTGGATGCCCCATCCCTGGAGGTGTTCAAGACCAGACTGGATGGGGCTTTGAGCAACCTGGTCTAGT
>JAOXNO010000001.1:210714189-210724584 GCA_028565335.1 Limnodromus scolopaceus
CTTCCAACTCTAACCATTCTATGATTCTAAGATATATAACAGTAATAACAACAGCAACACAACTATTCTGTAAAATTCAAAGAATACATATTGGCTAACTGTGACTCACCATCAGGGTTATTTTACAGGCAATACAATTGAAGTCTGTGTAGGTAAGCACACAGACTTACCCGTTGCTCCCTGTAGCATGCAAAAACTAGGATATTAGTGGGCTTCAGAGCACTCCAGTGAAGCTGTGAGGAAAGCAAAAATGATCTGGATGCTCATCTTAAGGCAGTTGCAACATGACAAACTTGCAGTTTATTTATTTCTCAGAGGAGAAAGGCACATAGTTTGATATCAGCTATACCATAACATCCAAGAGGATTTCCATGTATACATCATTAATTCTGTCCATTCTCCTTGTTTTCCACATTGGCTCCCAGTCTTTGCTAGAAGAACCACCATAAGAATTTTTGCCTGCTATATGTGAAAGATCAATGCCCTAGGAAGGCAAAAGCTGAAAACAGCCACAGAAGAAAATGCCTTTCTGTAAAAACTTGTTCTTAGTCCACAGAAAGATTCAAGGCAGTTCAGCCATCATGGGGTTAATCCTGCAGTAATAACAGGCCATTTATGTTCTCATGGTGACACTAACACAGGGCAGCTTGACCTGATTTAACATTCTGTTGCCACAAAACAGGCAGATACTCCCTGGGTCACCTTTTGCCATGTCTGCAGCTTGTCTGACTGCTCCACAGGCCAATTCAACACCATAAACCAGCAGCAAACTGAAGTTGAGAAAAGTAAACACCCTTCTGCGCCATACTGATGAAGCCTAATGAATCTGTTCATGAACCTTCCAGTGAACATCACAATTGGGAGAGAAGTGACTTGTGAAGCCAACAGCAGGAGTAAACAGCAAAAGTTCCCTCATTTAGTATGGCAAGCTGGTAAATCAGTGCAGGCATTTTTACTTAGCTTTATGCTCCTGTACCCTGCAACATCAGGGCTGAGACAATCTCTATTACAATTCAGAAATACCTCAGGTCTTTCCATGTATAGCACAGATCCTTAGAGGCCTTTATACTAATTCACAGTACTTTCTTCTTCCTTCTTTTACAATGCACTACCCCAAAATGCTGTACTATTTGAATAACCAGACTTCCTTCTGCAAATAGATGGATAGTTACCTCTATGACTTCTGTAGAAGCTAAAGTGTTCCAGCATTTCATTAGCAAACCCCAGAAGATGGAAGCATAATTATTTCTGACAGAGTAACTAATGTCACCATTCAAAACAGAAGGGAGTTAACAGAAGAGCACACCTGAGCAGCTAGTTACTATGGCCAATTCACTACCATTTACATTAGGGCATAAGAATGGATTCCCTTGCAGCGTTTTAAGAGCTGGGAGAGGAGGAAAGAGTATAAAGAAAGGAACTCAGAAGAGAGGAGGAGGACAAAATGAGTAGGAAAGCATCCCTGCCACTGCTGCTTTTTTTGATAGTCAACACAGCCTCAGCTGAAGGAATGTTATCACAGCAATTTAAATACTCCACAACTTATGGACAAGGCACAAACCCAACAGGGAAAGCTAATAAACTTGACTACCAAAAATTAACATCGGGGAGCTGCTGTTTACATTTACTTCTATCATTGCTCAGTGCTTCATGTAGGCGCAGAGGCAGCATTCTGACTTCTGTATTCAGAGACCCATACGGAGAAAGATATTAAGAAAGCTCAAGTTTTGTTTCCGGTACATAAGCATATGTGGCACCTTGCAGAATGGGGTGTTTCAGAATCACTGCAGTGATGTGAAAATCAAAAGCAGCATGATTTCTAGGCCCCTGAGAAAGTTTTATTTACATAATTTCTATTGAAATACACAAGACGAGTACATAGTAAGGGAAAGGAAAACACAAGTTATAAACCTATTTATTATTTGCATGAGTTTGAAAACACGAAGCTAAATAAAATGTAAGAAAAGTTTTTTAGATCAAAAGTCTTCTAGGTTTCATTTCCTGCTTTTCTATTGACACTTTACGACAGTACATCTAATTTAATTCACTCATGAAGCATGTAACAATAACTTCTATCAATCAGAAACACTTAAAATTTAATTAGTGAGTGGTTTTATAGCATAATAGTCTTGAAACTCATTAATTTCTTTATTTTTTTTCAAAATAAATTATTTAATCCTACATAACCCTTGGGAGCTAGGCAACTCTTCATTTCGCTATCTGTATCACAAATTTCTAACAGAGAAACACAGACTTTAATATTTACAAAGCAGACTACATATTAATCCACAAGCAACTCTCCATTAAAATCACAGAATCACGGAAAAATGTTAGAAGGTACCCAGGGAGGCCAATTCAGACCAGCTCCTGCCCAAAACAGAGCTAACCTCCAAGTTAGATCCCATTGCATAGGGCTTTGTTCAGGTTTTTTGAAAAGCTCCAAGAATTTATATGCCACTTCTTCTAGCAGTCTATTCTAGTGCTTACCCACTCCCATGCTGAAGGACCTGTAATCATGAGACTTCTTCTATTGTTTAAAGAAGACTTCATCCATTTTCTCGCCTTGAGAGAGCAGTCAGTAGCAGATTAACCACATGATGTCCCCTTGCTGGCTGCCCCTCAAACTTTGGCATGTAAGCTCTCAGCCAGCCTGTCACCGATTGCACAGCAGAACTCCCTGCATTTGACCACACGCTCTTTCACAGTTAAAACTGTAACCAAGACTGGCATCTATAAGCAAACACACCTTTGTTTGACAAGCTAGAAAAGCTGTCCTCAGACACTACAGACGTGTTATCTACACACTAAACTGGCTGTTTCTCCACTGGGTTGTAAGTGATACAACTGGTTTCACCTTTGCTTTATCCTCTAACCGAAAGAGTTTGGAAGGTGCTGTCCCAATTACCTATCAAGCTATCTTTGTGTCTCAGAGGAATGAAACGCCACTGCAAGACATGTCACTGAGACTTTTCCCCACCTTTCCCCAAATCCCAAACCTGAGTAAACTCACAGCATGCATTTAGCAGGTACATCAGGAACTGCCTTCCCCGCCCCTCCCTCCTGAAATATTTGTAAGCCTTATTTGGAGCAAATTAATGTGACAACATTTTTACATGCTGAAGGACTAGCAAAGAATAAGGTATTAATTCTGCAGGAAAGCTGCCCAGCAGAAAAGGACCTGGGGGTATTGGTTCACAGCCAGCTGAACATGAGCCATCAGTGTGCCCAGCTGGCCAAGAAGGCAAACAGCATCCTGGCCTGTATCAGGAACAGTGTGGTGAGTAGGACTCAGGAAGTGATTGTCCCCCTGTACTTGGCTCTGGTGAGGCCCCATCTCGAGTCCTGTGACCAGTTTTGGGCCCCTCACTACAAGAAAGACATTGAGGTGCTGGAGTGGGTGCAGAGAAGGGCAAAGAAGCTGGTGAGGGGTCTGGAGCACAAGTTTTGTAAGGAGCAGCTGAGGTTGTTCAGCCTGGAGAAAAGGAGGCTGAGGGGAGACCTTAATGCTCTCTACAACTCCCTGAAAGGAGGTTGTAGAGAGGTGGGGGTCAGTCTCTTCTCCCAGGTAGCAAGAGCAAATGACCTCAAGTTGCGCCAGGGGAGGTTTAGGATTGATATTGGAAAAATTTTTTACACTGAAAGGGTTATTAAGCATTGGAATGGGCTGCCCAGGGAAGTGATGGAATCACCATCCCTGGTGGTATTTAAAAGACGGGTAGATGTAGTGCTTAGAGATGTGGTTTAGTGATGGTTTTGTCAGTGTTAGGTTGATGGTTGGACTAGATGATCTGAAAGGTCCCTTCCAACCTAGACAATTCTATAATTCTATGAAGCTACCACAGAAGTTGATCTTATTGTATCTGTGTTGGAACAGCACCTTAACATACAGGTAGGTTCCTCAACACCTTCCAAGTACAGATCCTACCTAAAATAGTCATATTAACTTGGCTTCAATTGGACCTAAGGATACTGTGTGGATGGAACTGTGTCATGATAAATTGTATGCAAAAGGGTAATCCTAACCAAAACATTGCCCAAGAATTGCATCCCAAAAAGCAGTGAGTTTGTTTCTTCAGGTGGATGAATTGGAAAAATATTTTTTTCATGCATTCCTCACATCTAAGAGATAAGAAAAATAGCTTAAAATACTGTGATTAGTAGAAGATTTTCCACTAAAGCATAGCAAGAGAAGTAGCATTAACTTTTCATACTTTTGGTTTATTGAACATTTTTGGTTTAGTGAAATGGCTTTGCCTGCAAAATGACCTATACGATTCTGTATAGGAACAAGTATAACGTTTTATGCATTTATCATCATTGTAATTTGTTCTTGGATAAAGCTTTCTTATGCCCTTTGGCTGCTGCTATTTTGTATTTAAGGGTCATAATGTCCTGTCCAAGCTGCAGGCACACTGGAAGACTATATATAAAATGTCTCAAAGCAGTAATTCAGAGCTTCTAAGTGGTATAGGCAGGTCAATTAGTTTCAGAGTACTGAACAGCACCAAACTTTTGACAATATTTCCATCTCAGTTTCCTCACTGTTCCTTTCTGTCATATTTTACTTGAATAAGTGTGGCCATAAGCCAGTGGGATTTATTAAATCCCTCTGGAATATTAATCAAGAGATAAGATATGCTTTTACTCAGTACCTAGTCCCATGGTGCTTCAATTTCCAAGTGCTTCAAACAGAAATTAGCTGATCCAGGAGTTCTTCCAAGTTCCTATGCCCAAAGGTGTCCCAGCCATATTAATCTTTTTAGAAATGCCAGAAGACACTTTCCATTCTTCAGCCCACTTAACTTAACCATCACATGGACTTCAGCTTCCATCAATAAGCAGTGGTGGAGTAACAAACACAGGCACATTATACCCCTCCAGGTACAGAATTGGTAAGGAAAGCAGAAGGCTGGGTTAGAGTATAACATTTCACTATGCTCAATTCCAAACTTAGGTTCCCTGTATATTATAGGGGAGAGCTGACCACTCCAGAATGGTATCTACAACAGCCAGCATGCTGAGGGCAACTTGGCAGACATCTGGGTTTGACTTGACAATGTGGCAGAGTACCCTGATGAGAGTATCCTTAAAAACAGGGCTTTTGCACAATAGGGCCAGACTGCATAGGATACTATGAAGCAGGAGACAAGATTAATATCACAAATACTGGCTTTTTTTTAGTATCTATCTGGTCATTTGGAGGTTTTTGTATTTTATAAAATTTTGAAGCATGCTACTGCTGTGTCATTGGTGTATCGCTCTTTGCAACCAACACTTCTGCTTTCCACAGAGCCCATCTACTGGTCTTGCACTAAGATTTCCTAGTGCAATGGGCTCTGCAGATGAGGTCAGTCGAAGTCCAGTGTCTGGAATTCATCCTAGACTTAGGTTTTGTCTGTATCAGCAAGTCTAGTGCAATAGGAGCAGTCCTGTAGAGTGCATGCACTTGCTGTTGAGAACCGGCTGCACATACTATTTGTGGACATGGACACAACATAACTACAGACTTTATGTCCTAAACATCAGCTGTCTCCATAGCTGGTGTTCTGAGGATGAAAATCCATGCAGACTCCAGGACGTCACCTCTGCATGCAAAGTCTCCCTCTGTTCATGGACCTAAAGGTACGGCGTCATCCCAAATGCAATGACCCAATTGAATGGAGAGGTTTTTCCAAAACCATTCAGTGGGGATTTTAAGAGGTGGAAAAGAGGTGGAAAAGGAATTTCATCTCCTGATGAAATTCAACAAGGGCTAGTGTAGGGTGCTGGGAAGGAATAACCCCACGCACCAGTACAGGTTGGGGGCTGACCTGCTGGAGACCACCTCTGCGGAAAAAGACCTGAGAGTCCTGGTGGGACAATAGGATGACTGTGAGCCAGCAATGTGTTCTTGTGGCCAAGAAAGCCAATGGCATCCTGGGGTGCATCAGGGAGAGTGTGGCCAGCAGGTCAAGGGAGGTTACCCTGCCCCTCTGCTCTGCCCTGGTGAGGCCACATATGGAGTACTGTGTCCAGTTCTGGGCTCCCCCATTCAAGAAGGACAGGGAACTGCTGGAGAGGGTACAGCAGAGGGCTACAAAGATGATTAGGGGCCTGGAGCATCTCCCTTACAAGGAGAGGCTGATGGACTTGGGTCTTTTTAGTCTAGAGAAGAGAAGACTGAGGGTGGATCTGATCAATGCTTATAAATACTTAAAGGGAGGTTGTCAAGAGGATGGGACCAGTCGTTTTTCAGTGGTGCCCAGTGACACGACAAGAGGAAATGGTCACAAACTTGAACATAGGAAGTTTCATCTAAACATGAGGAGGAACTTCTTTACTTTGAGGGTGGCAGAGCACTGGAATGGGCTGCCCAGAGAGGTGGTGGAGTCTCCTTCTCTGGAGACATTCAAAATCCGCCTGGACATGTTCCTGTGCAACCTGCTGTAGGAGGACCCGCTTTGGCAGGTGGATTGGACTAGATGATCTCAAGGTCCCTTCCAACCCTGTATCATTCTGTGATTCTGTGATACTGTGAAGAGACTCTGGCAAAGTCAAGAATGTACAAAGTTTCAGACTTGTCCTCAAGCCAGCGGCTGGGATGAACCCACGCTCTTTGGGGTTCTACTTGTGTAAGCTGGAAAGAAACATGGCATACAGAGATGTGAGGTAGTCAACCCACCTCCACAGGGGCACATACCTCTCTGAAGAGTTTTTATCACCTTTCAGACACTATTGGGTATTGGGGTACAGTATTTCTTAATACAATTCTCTTAAAATAGTGGGTTTTACCTTTTATTTCCCCTCACATTTGCCCTGCTGGTGATGCCAGCTCCAGTGTGTGCCCTGTGGAGGAAGGCATGGCACTTCTCTGTGTGGAACAGCCAGGGTGAGCTAGGCCTGGAAACCATCACTTCACCTCCTCACCGCACTCTGTAGCAAGTTAAAAGAAACATGGAGTGGCAGGGTGTCTAGGGCAAGTAGGGAGAGAGGGAGAGGGAAGGCAGCGGGAAGGTGGGCACGCCGGGACCGGCTGACAGATCTCAGTGAGAGAGCGGCACCTGGGCGGGCTCCCACACCACCAGTGGTGGCGAGAGGGCCTTACCCCGGGGCGGTGGAGGAGACCGGAGCCTCCCCGGCCGGCGCCGAGCTGAGGCGTGAGCCGAGGACGGGGCCGCGATCAACCTCCGGCATCCGCCCGCCCCCTGCCGCCTCCGGGGCGGGCCGGGCCTCGGCAGGACTTCGGTCGGCCGGGACGGCGGTGCCGGGGAGCGGCGCAGAGCGGCCCGTCAGCCATGTGGATGTTGCTCGGCGGCACCACGGAGCCGGGCGGATCCAGGGCAGCCAGCGGCCGCTTCTGGGCTATCGTCCTGGGAGCAGCGGCGGGGTTCTTCCTCCTCGGCTTCCTCATCGGTACAGTGCAGACTTGACCCTCACTTCGGACGGTGCCGGGGGGGCTCTCCCGGCCACCCTCGGCTCCACCAGCGGGGGCAGGTGGCTCGGAGCCGGGCCGAGGAAAGGCCGGGTGGGGTGTAAGGAGCGGGCGGGCTTCCAGCGCCCAGGGCTTTATGCCGGGGTTGCCTGAGGTGCGTCCGTGCTCGGCCCCGCCGACACCTCCCTCCCTCCCTTCCAAACCCTCAGGCCGGGCCGGGCCGGGCCAGGCACCGACCCCTCCTGGAATTCCTGGCTTCTCCGCAGGAGAAGGGGTCTGCGGTCGAGAGAGTCTTTTTTGGCTGGTTTTTCGATTTCCTTCTAAATGAAGTAGTTATGCCCAGAAGAGGCGCTGGTTTTGTGAGGAGGGAACGGACCCCGCTGCCTTGAGACCGCACCGGCCCAAAGCAGGAAGGGGGAGGATCAACACGGGGCTGGAGGAGCGCTGACGGGAGGGGTGAAATATTCTTTAATTTAATATCCTACCTTGGCCCAAGCAGGCAGCCAGTGGGTCGCTGCCACAAGAGATTCCCCCTCCTCTTTGGTTCGCAGATGGATCAGGGTCAGTTGAAGGGAGGAAGGAAAACAAAGGAGGCAGTTTTATTTTGAAATGCCTTTTGGTATGTACTTGGGGTTCGTGCCATTGGGAAGCCCTGGCTGAATCGCTCTCTCATGTGGAAAGAGCCTTTCCCTGTGCCAGGGACCAGTGCCTGGCCGGGCCGGCGCCAGGCTGTCACCCGCTCTCTGCTCCCCGCCAGTTCTCCGATTTGCGCTGCCCATGTACCTGCTGCTGCATTTGCCCCCAACATGTCCAGTCTCTGACTTTAAAATAAAATAAAAAAACCCCAGATGTCAGAAACACTTTCTTTCTAGCCAGGTGTTCCTCTCATCACTTACTCTGGTAATGCCTGTATGGTGAGGGAAGAATTCCAGAATAAGAGCCAGACAGACCAGAGAGTGAGAAAGGAGTTACAAAGCATCTGTTCCATACAAAGGCTGTCTGCGTTGCTGCGCTGTTTTGTAAAGATCTGCCTTAATACTGAGCTGACTGATAGGACTGACAGCATGATGTGCTGTGCTAAAAGCAGATAAGTCTCCTGGGCAGGAACAGTAAAATAACTGATGAATAAATATAGTATTTTATTCCCCTCAATATCTACCTTGGTAAATAAGTTCTCTTAATGCTGGAGGGGTCTGCCACTGCCATCACCATGCAGCCTGCGTTTATTAGGTTGTGGCTGCTTGTCTGCACTGAGATAAACACAGTTGCAAAATACACTGTGAGAATCTTGTGGTGATGCCAAAGAGAAAAGGTGCATGTCTGGGAATATTGCTCTGGTGTTCTTACTGTTGTATGTTGGTGTGTTGTACAGGCTGGTTTGCGAAACCCACAGAAAAGAAGACATCTGTGAGTCCTCATGAGGAGATGAAGGCAGCGTTTATGGGTGAAATGAAAGCTGAAAACATCAAGCAGTTTCTTTAGTAAGCAATGTCTAGACTAAAAAAAAAGAAAATAAAATCCAAGCAGGAACCAGCACAAGGATTTCACCGGACAGAGAGGGTGTGCAGGTTCTCTGCCATAGATCTTATCTCAAGTGAGCTTTTTTAACTCAAGTGAGATAAAAAGTCCCAGTGAGCTGTGATTGACAAAACAGTAGTTTTGATTGACATCTTAGTAGTTAAAGTAATTAAAAGTTGGCCAAGCTTTTGCTCAGCCCTTGGTGAGCGCTTGTACAATGTGGAAGTTCAGCCTTTGTCTTCTGTGTCCTACATCTTACATTGATTTTTATGGAAAAAACATTTACCTAAAATTAGGCTGTATGAATTAATTTAAATCAGGAGAGATTAAATGGAAAATAGCAGAATACAGCAATGTAAAAGAGAAGAAAATCACACCAGTGTTCAAGCCTTTGGTTTTTCCTACAGCTTAGGCCTTAATACTTTATTGCTACTCTCTCTTCACATTTTGTCATGTTGTGTCCAGATTTATGTGTTAATCTGTCACCATTCTGACCTTGTACTCACTTTCATGCAGAAAGATATGTTTCCAGGCTCTTTCTGCACAGTGAATAGCTAGAACAGGCATAGTAGATACCAGGTAGTCAGCTGATGGTACATTACACGGCTCATAATAAATCTAATAGTCTTAAAGCTTTAGAGTCTTTTTTAAGACCGTGGGTTTTTACCAATAATTTTTTCATCTCACCTATCCTTTAGTACTCAAATTAGTTGATTTTAAATTTACTCTTATTTCTTTTATTAAATCCTAAAAGCAAAGCTGCTAACATTTGTTTCTGAAAATTCAAACAGTGGAAGGTGACAATATAGATTTTTTTTTTATCTATTACAGTTTAATTACTCTAATTAATTTCTTAATTTCTGTAACTTAGAAGCTTTAACTTCAAGGAAGCAAATGAACTATTATTTGTTTATTTTAGGGATCTTGTAAACAGATTGTTTCTCTCTTAGGAGAGTGTAGTATTTGTTAAGAGCTGACAGTTATTTGTTATTCCAGGCAGTAATAGACCAGAAGTCATGGTTTACTGATAGAAAATTACTTTTTGTGTAAAGAAAATGTTAGAGTATCAGTTATTTTAGGAGTAATCAACAAATTCAGGTTTGCCTTAAATTTCCAACCTGATTAAATAGCATGAAGTTGTATCCTGCTACAAAACTAAATGACTAAAAAAGCCATTTTTGCTTTATAAGATTGTGGCAGTCCCACTCATTTAAGTGTGCTTGCCACCAACTATTGCAAATAAATTAGCTGGAAAGTACGTTCTCTTTACTGCATAACAGCCATGTCCTGGACTATATAAACATTGAAAACTGAAGACTTGGGATTTTTTATGGTCTTAACCTGTGTTTTGGCTCCTAAAAAGTCAGCTGTTGTTAAACAGCCCTGTAAAAGGACTCCTTTCTGCTCTCTTAATTCCCTGTCTCTGTGCCAACAGGAAACATGTACCTCATTTACTGTCCTGTGGC
>JAOXNO010000001.1:210731483-210763718 GCA_028565335.1 Limnodromus scolopaceus
GCTAAGGGACATGGTGTAGGGGATGACTTTGTAGAGTAGGGTAGATGGTTGGACTCGATGATCCCAAGGGTCTCTTCGAACCTGGACAATTCTATGATTCTATGATTCTATATTTACTGTGGTGTCTGGGTCCAAAATACCTCCAGCTGTCCAAGACTGACTACAGCTTAAACAGTCTACGAGGACAAGTAAATGTGCTCTGAGCATTTACTCTTAAGATTTTCTGATTCAGAAGTCCTATCTTAACTCTCCATTGAGGACAAACTCTGGCAGCTTTGGATGGTAGGAGTCTAAATTCATCAGAAGTCACTTGCCTACGTAATTGTCTCATGATGAAAGAAGAATTCGTACCAGAGCCAGTCCCAGAGCATATTGTTCTCAGCTTATTCTCTTACTAGATCACATCCTGCTTTTGACATGATCATTGACATTCTTGTTTCAAATTGTGCCTCTTTCTGTCAGGGTGAGTTAGTGTATGTGAATTATGGCCGCACTGAGGACTTCTTTAAGCTGGAACGTGAAATGGGAATTAACTGTACTGGAAAGATTGTTATTGCCAGATATGGGAAGATCTTCAGAGGAAATAAGGTAATGCCTTTATATAAAAATGTTACTCGTGCTGTCCTTCAGTTAATTTCAAGAGACTGAAACACTTACTAAGGTGTTCCGGAGATTTTATTGTAACTGAGTTTTTCATAGAGCTGTGCTCAAAGATTATTCTCTCTTAGAAGACATAAAATATATATTTAATATGTATATAATAAATCTATAGGATAAAAGTAAATAAATTGGAAAATGTTCTGTATTTTTATATTCATTTGCATACTATAAAGAGTTCCAGAATATTACTAACATTCTTGGGTAATATACTCTTTTGAACTAGACTGTTCTTCCCTGTTGGTTCAGCTGTGCTTTAAGATGCCTATATTGTGTTTCTTTATAATGATTTCTGTGTGCCAGGCAGAGACTGTAACTATATGGACGTTATTACAAATTCTGGGGTTTTTTTATTCAATGTCCTTATTATATAAATATTTTTAAACTACAGATTTCTGCATATTTCCGTGGCCTGACAGGAAAGTACATAATCATGTGCATGCCCCAGGCTCAAGTTATTTCCTGAATAGGGATGTAAGAGGACAGTCTATTTTTGTGTGTTTGGCTCTTGTACAAAAATTAGTTTGACCCTAATTTTGACAAGACTATAGTTTGTATTTCTCAGTTACACTGAATCTCCTCACTGGAATGCTGACTCTTATTATATGCTCTTGACTAATCTTCTGTGATCTTTTAAATGGGTAACTCACTGGTTTACATACATACTGTTTTCATCAGTGAGTATTGACATGTAACTCATGTTCTAGGTCAGATAATATTTTCACTAAATTATTTTCCATTCTTAAAGATACTGGCCCCTTACTACAAAAAAGACATTGAGGTGATGGAGCGGGTGCAGAGAAGGGCAAAGAAGCTGGTGAGGGATCTGGAGCACAAGTCTTATGAGGAGAGGCTGAGGGAGCTGGGGGTGTTCAGCCTGGAGAAAAGGAGGCTGAGGGGAGACCTTGTTGCTCTCTACAACTACCTGAATGGAGGGTGTAGAGAGGCGGGGGTCTGTCTCTTCTCCCAAGTCACAGGCAACAGGACTAGAGGAAACAGCCTCAAGTTGTTCCAGGGGAGGTTCAGGTTGGATATTAGGAAAAATTTTTACCCTGAAAGGGTTATCAAGCATTGGAATGGACTGCCCAGGGAAGTGGTTGAGGCACCATCCCTGGAGGTGTTCAAAAGACGGGTTGACATGGTGCTGAGGGACATGGTTTAGTGATGGGTTTTTTTTGTCAGAGTTAGGTTGATGGTTGGACTAGATGGTCTTAAAGGTCCCTTCCAACCTAGATGATTCTATGATTCTATACTCTCTGAATGGAAAAAAACTTAAAAATTGAAGAAGGTATTGGTATTGCTGTCTATGAATCTTCTATTAAAATTAAATAGAAATACCTCAGAGTTACTAGTATCTAGGGGGGCAGTTGTCCTGTGGTTTAGAAATTACATGCCCTTGTTGACACAAAGGATGATATGTTAATTCATTTCTAATGACTGTTTACGTACTGAAGAATAGGTAGCCTGTATAAAATCTGGAGAACCGTACTGTGTTTTTTCAACTTCCTAATGGTGTGCAAGAATAGAATAGAGGATTAAGGCAAGTATTGTATTTTCTGAAAAAAGCTATGGTATTTCTGAATTAAAATACCCAAATTTAAAACTGTTGAGGATTAGTTGTCACTCAGTCACTATACACCACTGTCTTATCTAGTAGCAAAACAGATTGGGATGTCACACTGACATGTATTTTCTCTCCCTCACTCTCCACCAAACAGGATTATACAATAATAAAGTTGCATGAGAACACTTTTTTAAATCAAAATGTCATGCAGGTCCATCCTTCTGCTGTAATAAACCTAAGCCTAGTGAAGTAGCCTCTTTGGAGTTAGGCTTGTTCACAGCCAAAGACAGTTTCAAGCTCTCCAATAATAATGTTTCTGTGTAGTCTGAAGCCTGAGATATGTTAGGAAATCGTTTAGGTAAATCAGGTAAATACATGATTAATGAAAGATAAGGTTACATCAGTGTGATACAGTTTTTTCCATCCGTGATGCGTACGTTTCAATAGTCAGTTGATTGTATTGATCTGGATGACAGAATACAAACTCAGGTTATATAGTAATACTGTGAAGGATGCTTTCCAGGTTAACGCAGTTGTCTTGTAACTAAAATTCAGAGCAACATCAAACCTCTTCTTTCCTATGGAACGTGATATCTGCATATACATTTTCAGGAAATTCTATGGTATGAGACAGTTACAGGCCCTTTACTTAGCCCAAGCAATGTAAAAGGCCCTGAGGAATAATCACTGAAATTTATACTACTTTCTTTTGCCCCTCAAACTCTTGTGTCAAGCTATAAAGAGCTGAATAGGGACCGAAGGTGTGCTTTGCAGGTGAAGAATGCTGAATTGGCAGGTGCCAAGGGACTTATTCTATACTCTGACCCTGCTGACTACTGCGCCCCAGGGGTAGATCCCTATCCAAACGGCTGGAACCTTCCAGGTGGAGGAGCTCAGCGTGGAAATGTATTAAACCTGAATGGGGCCGGGGATCCTCTGACACCAGGTTATCCTGCAAAAGGTGAGTGACACTGAAAAGTCATGCTCTGAGGGTCTGGTTTCAGGAAGGGAGGGGAAGGTAATGGGGACGTTCTTTCCCTTGGAACAAAACTCATTTTTTTTTGGTCTTTCTGTTGTTCAAAAGAGGCAGCTTTGGGCTTCACATCAGTTGGCCACTTCTGCAAATGGTGCATGAGAGAAAGTGAGGGGATGTTAAGGGAGTCACACAGTGCAATGCTGGGCTGCGCTTAACTTCACAGACATACCCACAAGTATTCAACAGCTAAAGCCCTAGTCTTTTCTTTCTGTTTCTCATCAGTAAGTCAGCAAGGAGCCAGCCTGCACAGCTCACAGGTTGCTTTGCTTTTGCAGTTCTCCTTTCTGCAGGATTTGGGCTGCTTTCCCTCCACAAGAGCCCCTGCTGGCAATGCCAAAATCGTTCCTGCTGGGATTCTTGTCAGCTGGCTGCAGCTGAGGCTCTTGAGAAGATGACTGTTCCCCACTGGTTCATCATCTTCACCTTATGCTTCCTCAGCTGCTTATTTGATTTCTGCCTAAGCTGTTTCATTTAGCATCTAACTCAGATCATTTTGACTGAAATGCGTTAAGAACCATTCATGCCAGCACTTAAGCCAGCATATCTGAGGGAGGCAATCGCCTCAATTAGAGTAGTCCCTAAGTGGTGGGGAAAGTTGTCTTTAGCCACTAGCACTTGAACTGGAAGAGGATATGTGTTCACAATGGCAGCATGGCAGGAGCAGCCCATGAGGAAGACTTCTGGTTCCTCATGCTTGTGTCAGTGATCTCATAGATGAATCCCTGCCTGTTTCCCTCAACAAGGGTCCCTGTGAATGCTGTATGAAGGAGGAAACTATTCTTTTCCATACCTGCTGGCTTGCAAACATGAAATTTTGTCCACATTGTGAAAATTAAGGTTCTCATTTGTAAAAAGCTCACGAGTTGAACCTACACTTCATTTTGTTCACAAAAAACGCAAAGGAGAATATTCAGTAGCCCAGTATATAAGATTTTACCTGCATCTCTTATCAACTGGCAAAATTTTTATTTCCCAGCTGAATGTTCCAAGCGTTGTACTACAGGCTCCTTTGCTCTTGTTCTTTCTCTGTGGCTTAGTCTGAAGTTCATTCCCATAGAATCACAGAATCACAGAATGATATGGGGCTAGAGGGAACCTCTGGAGATCATCTAGTCCAACCCCCCTGCCAGAGCAGATCCACCTAGAGCAGGTTGCACAGGAACATGTCCAGGTGGGTTTTGAATGTTTCCAGAGACAGAGACTCCACCACCTAAGAGAGAAGTATTTTTAGCTAATACTAGAGAGAAGTATTTTTACCTAAAAGCTTTTCAATGCAAAAAATTAGCAAACTTTTAAAATTTCCAGCCAGCTTTAAATGCATGACTGCAGGCACTATTGGGGAACTTTTTTAGTGTTTCTCTGAAAACATGTTGATAAAGCATAAAGAATGAAATCACTGAGGAAATGTCAGCCCGACTTTTAGGAAAGTAAAATGATTATCCCTGACTCCAGTGTTAGGATTGTGCTATGAACTGTACAGATTCCTTCTGAGAGTTGTAAATATGAAAATATCTGTCTTTTACTTCCAGAATACACCTACCGATTAGACAAAGCCAGTGGTGTAGGTCTCCCAAAAATTCCAGTTCATCCCATTGGCTATCATGATGCTGAGTCATTACTGCGGTGAGTGTATGGGACACAGGAGGAACTTTAAGCAGACTGTTTTTTGAAAGGTGTGAAAAGAAAGGGAAGAGACTTTTGCACTGTGTTTCTACTGTAGCTGTTGAAATAGCGTATGCTTGTCATTACGACATATCAGATATTGTTTGTAATCATAGTATATCAGGATCATTTGCAACATACCATGATCAGTCAAGCATACTGAAGTTATAAAGTGCCTCTCAGTTTAAATAAGGGCAAAAATTTTTGAGGACGGTGTGATACCTGTCTTGTGAAAAAGACTACGAATTAAGTCATTAATTTGTCCAGGGAAGTAGTTGCCATGTACGTTTGGTGGGACAGTATCTGTGCTGTCCTCTGTTAAATGAAGGCGTGTGCTTTCTCTCATCAGGTGTATTATGTTGCATAAATAAGAAATAAATAGCAAGCTAATATAAGAATATTGAGGCAACTCTGAACTTTTATAAGGGAATTAATAGACATCTATGTGTAAGTAAGTTTGTGTTCAAAACACGTAAGTGACATGACGACAGGCTACCAGCTTGCCAGAGGACAGCATTAAAATTCATAATTACCTTAATAAACTAAATAAATTCTCTGTAAACTAAGATGTGATTGACTTGGAAAGTGTATCATTCCCCTAAAAAAGTAGCAGTAATCATCTGTATCAACTGTAGAGGTACAGAGCAGCAGCACCACACGCAAGTGTTTAGGGCAATAAGTGAACATAATCTTAGGTGTGTATTTGTGTAGGAATTTTACATCTGAATCACATGAGCAATCATTCATTCGTTTTGATGCCTCTGTTTGATGCCTCTGTTTGAATATTGAATAATAAATATTGAATAATATTGAATTGAATATTGAATAATAATAAAATTATTCTACCTTGGCTCTCTGTGCAGGTTTCCTCTGAAGTATTGAAGCAAGCTATTTTTATGAGGCAGAATTTTACCATCTTTAGTGTCTTTGCATACCTGATGTTCATTAACACTGTTCTAGTGTTTTTCCTATTTCCTCCCAAACTTTTATGGACCAATATATCTCCAAACTGCCTTTTCTTTAAAAGTTTATGGTGATCATTGTTATGAGGATAACTGCTCATAATAAAAAAGGTATAGGTTAAAAAACCTCTTTTTTTCCACTGCCAACTAGTAGTGGTAGAGCAGATTAGTATATATAAATATGATGTAGCTAGATATTTCTCTTCAATGAGTTGTAGATAATTCTAGAACTTGTTTTTAATAATTATTGTAATGATGTAATGAAATGTAAATCCTTCAAAAATACTGCGGTCCTGTTTTCACTTTTGTCTTGAGAAATCATAACTTCTAGTTATTCCTGCTATCATATTTTTTTATAAAAAATATACCGAGGACTTGAAGACATGCTGAAGTGTTCTGTGGAATCAAGCTTGACTAAAGTATGCATTTACAGTAAAGAACATATTTTTATTTACAATAAATATATTTTGCCTAATAAGAACCAGAACATGCAGCATGCTTTTAAATATTTTTGTTTCTCACAAATTCATGTCAAAAACGTAAATCCTTTAGAATAGGTGAATAAGTATGGGTGGTTGCGATCCACTGAATTACTGCATTTCCAGTTGTGTTAAATGAGAAAAAACATCTCGCCTTTGACAATGGAAAAAGAAAAGGTGACTTGGATTGATCATGTTTCTCCAATTTCAGACAACTTTGAAACACATCAACTCTGTCTACGGTACCAGATCAATCAGTGTCCAGGGACAGCCACTGGAAGACAACTGCCTGTGCTGTTAAACTGTTAGAATGGCCCAAGTTACTCTCTGCTAATTCAAAAGCAAATGCAGCTCAAGGCAGCAGAAAGTTCTAGAGACCATTTGCAAGAGGCAGATTGCATGCAAAAACTTAGGAGGCCAACAGGATAGCTGTAGGCCATTCCAACTGATCTCGATGCCCAGGATTATTCCTCTGTGTTAATTTGCTAGTATTAATGTAGCGAAACAGACAGATTATTCTCCTGTGGAAACTTGTAATACAAATTGTCTAAGACAAAGGCCATCACTGGTGTGCATGGGACCTAACAATGTATGATTCCTCATTTTTGTTTGGTGCTATTATAAGATGTATGTAACTAATAATGTTTTGGGTGTTTTTCATAATAGTAATATGGGAGGACAAGCACCGCCGCATAGTAGCTGGAAAGGAAATTTGAATGTTTCTTACAACGTGGGTCCTGGTTTCACAGCAAATTATTCTACAAGGTCAGTTTTGTTTCATAAAGAAAGCACACTTGGTATCAGAGAAAAACAGGTAGAGCAATAGAATTTGACCAAAGGTAGAGTAGTTGGGGTTATTTGCATCATTCCTTTTATTATGACCATTTCCTGGGCTGAAGTGCACTCAGTGCAAAGCTTCAGTAGATTTACATCCTGATTGGATGGATACAACATAATTGCTTTAGTTTCCAGCTAGTCTTGAACCAGTTTCATTTGAAAAACATCTAATCTTTGACAAACTGTTTGATGAGACTAATTATTTTTTTAAGAACTGAATTTGTTTGTTGTCTTTTTAAAATTCACGTAGTTCCAGCTTCTGGTCTTACCTATTGCCTTATATAAAACAGTATTAGCCTACAAGTCAAGTTTTCCAGAAAAGAAAAACTTTACCTACAGTGTAATTTCTATTGCTTCAGATTGTTTTTAAACTGATTTAGTAATTACAGGTTAGGATTAAAGTTCAGGTACTTCAGTATTGACTGAGCTATTGTACTGAGTTCATGTGAACCGTTTGACCTTTTCCCTATGTCTTAGTCAATCCACATGAAAAATTCTTTCTGAAGAATATACAAACAACCCTTGAGGCTGAGTTGCTGCACATCCAGCTGTGTTGTAGATAAACAAAGAAAGTCTCTTGATGCAACTCAGGTTGTCTGATTTTCTGCTGCCTGAGCTGCCACAACAATATTGACTGTGCTGGAGTTAGTTCTAATTAGCACCAACATCTAGATGATTAGAACTATTTACCTTTTTAACATTAGATGGTTTTTGGTTTTCCTCCACTTCTCTAAATGTAAAAACTAGCTGCTAGCAAAAAATCTTTGAATTTGGAGTTCTGAGCCTGTTATCCCTATACATTTTATTGACATCAATAACAATACATAGCTTTCAAGGGCTCAATGCTGTTCTCAGTTGCACAAGTATAAATCCAGAAAAAACTACACTGAAATCTTTTCAGATATACTTTGGTTTAATGGAGGGTAAATTTGGCCAAAATGCTTTCCTTACAATTTATATTGTACACTTTTGAAAGGTGTTAAGATGCTTTGTTTTCTCATCTGGTGGATTTTCTCTTTGGATTTTCTTCCCAATACACTAGAAAGGTGAAAATGCACATTCATAGCAACAACGAAGTAAGAAGGATTTACAATGTGATTGGTACCATCAGAGGCACAGTGGAACCAGGTAAAGTCATTTGTCTTCAGTGTAATGTGACCGTCTGGTGACCTCTACATGCACTTCATAGTCACAAAGGGAAAATGATGAATATAGTTATCTCTGAAATATTGCACTACATGATCATTGGTGTTGAAATATTTATTGCACCAACTTTCATATGGTTCAGGGTATGTCAGCATTTTCACTGTAAATGCTGGTTTTCAAGGGGGAGTCATAACCAAGAGAAGTATTCGTCTTCAGGCAAGTAACTTTGAAATTGAAAGAGTATTCTTACGTGGATATTCTTCCCTGCTAACCTAAGAACAGACTTCACATTCTGTCTGAAGATATCATACCCATCACTGTTGACTTTTTGTCTGTCTTACAGTCTCTTGTAACCAGTGTGACTTTACAGTCTAAAAACCCAGATATATAGACATCCTTAGGACGATGATAACATCATTTAACTTGTCACTGCAGCACTTGCCTTTTACCTGAAACACAACTGTTAACCATATTATGGTAGCATAGAGATCTAGTCTGACTTTGATATTATTAATCACATCTTTGTCATGATTTGGACAACCCTTTTTATGATTGACTATATATATATATTCAGAGAAATACTGCATTCAGCACACCTTAATGTTGTGAGTTGGCATGCTCTACAAATATAATTAGTGGATCAGCTTTACCATGAAACACACTGTTGTAAAACATGCAAAGATTCTTCTATCTTTAGAGGAAAGCTGCAGTATTTCTAATAATAGAAGTAACATGGAATTTAAGATGTTTTAAGTTTTGTGAGATCAAGTTATTGTGTTTGACAAATTCTTTAGCACTGGCTGAAAATGCGGAAAAAATGTCTTCGGAGATTTAAAATGTTTTTTAACTTTCTATCATGTATATTATAAACTATTAAGCTTTGTTGCCTGATAGCTCTGTGGAAAATTAGAAATTACTTCCAATTAACATTCCTATGGCAGGAAAGCTTTTTCTAAGTAAACCTCCATAATTAATTTCTCTAGACAGATATGTCATCTTGGGGGGCCACCGCGACTCCTGGGTATTTGGTGGCATTGATCCTCAGAGTGGGGCAGCTGTGGTTCATGAGATTGTGAGGAGCTTTGGAAAACTGAAAAAGAAAGGTAATGTAATGAAAGAACAAAGCACACCAAAATCACTGCTCTCAGCAGTGCCCATTGATTTCTCTGGGATTTAAGAATATGCTTAAAATTAAACACCTGTATCTCTGATCTCTTGAATAATCACGCTGCTCTGCAGCTGTTAATTAGTTCCAGTTACAATCTTGGTATATGTGAGGTGCTTCTACTCAAGAGAAAGTACACCTAAAGGAAAACAAAACACAAAATAAGGGATACTGAAATAAATGCCACATTTAAGTACAATTGATTACTGTGTGTTTGAGGCTGATCAGACTGGATGTTTGAGTTGCTACAGTGGGGGACTGATCAAGGCTTCATCAAGGCAATATTGGGAACTTCTCAGCACTTGACTGAGATTTAGAGACAGACCCAAGAATATATAAAGCATGTCTGTGTAGCGCAGAGAATGAGCTGTGCAAACACAGTAGGAGGTAATGGTTAAAAATATCTCATGCCTAGTTATATTAGAATAGGAACAAATGCCAACTGTAGCAAGTTCTTCCTGCTGTCAGAGCAAACGCTGTCTCCCTATCTGACATCCCATGGAAAGAAGCTCTGACATAACTCAAATACTGTGCTAGAGGAGCTTTCTTTGCCTATCCATTACACTTAAAACCTATTGACATTTAGTTTTCTTTCCATTCCTGCCCTGTTATTGGTTTATAGGGGAAACTGCCTTTCGAATGAAAGCTGGAAGGAAAAACAAAAAAACCAAAAAAAAAAAAAAGGGGAGCAAAAGATAAAAAGGTTCCAGTAGCCTCAAAGAAAAGTTCAGGCAAAATTACAGGGGCAATAGAGCCTGTTCCATTTGGCCTGAGTTTAAATCAAATGCACGACGTCAGGTGAAAGAGATCTTTGTTTTGAAGGTGATCTGTCAAAAGTTACAGAGAATTCCTTAGGTTTTGAAATCTGACATTTGGGAGACAGGTCGAAGAAATCCAGTAATAGATAAGAAAAGATGCCAAACCCTTTCTGTCAAAGTACACGCTGGTATACAATGTGTACTAAACTGAACAGAGCAAAAAGAGTCAAAAAGCCTTCTTTCAAGGTGCACAAGCATGTTATTTTTCCTTTTTCAGAGTTTTAAATTTTAGAAAACTGTCTTGCAATTAAAGATGAGATGAAAACCAATACATTATTTGGCAAAATATTGAAGTAGAAGTGAGATTGCGGCAAAATTAGCAAACCATGATTAAATTAGATTAGAGAAGAAGTTGATGTTAGAGTTCCTAAAACACACCTTTTTCCTGGCAGATCAGGATAAAAGATGAGCCCCTGGAAAATTACATTTGTTTTCCTGTTAGTTGCCATGTAACAAGCAGTCTTTATTTCTGTAATACAATTTTCATGGTCTTTTATTGCAGGATGGAGGCCAAGGAGAACAGTGATATTTGCAAGCTGGGATGCAGAGGAATTTGGCCTGTTAGGATCAACAGAGTGGGCTGAGGTAAACCCATTGTGTTCAAAGAGAAACTTTCACAGTGGCAGATCTTTAAGAAATCTATACCGGAAAGCAACACTTCTTCTCCCCCTTCCTCTCTCTTCCTTACACAAGCACTCACACACACTCTTAAGTTTCCTTTTGAACTACCAAGAATTGGCTCCTTGCAGTACAGCTGTTACTTCTGTGGATGGGAAAATAGTTCTTAGGAAAAAAACATTCCTCAGCATTTTCTTTCTCTTTTTCTTCTCATAGGAAAATGCCAAAGTATTGCAAGCACGAGGAGTGGCTTATATCAATGCAGATTCCTCCGTCGAAGGTACATAGTTTTGACTTGTGTTTTACAGGAATAGTGATGGTATATCCTGGCGACTGGGAGGCATTTCAGCTTGAAGATCCATAAAGGCTTCAATGTGATAATGTTGTTGCATTAGCTCTGGAGTAGATAAGAGGAAAAACCGTGACCCATATTCATGAAGTGTCCTTCAAATGTTCTTGTTGCTTCAGGGAAGAAGTCCATTACAGTAGCTACGCTATTTGGGAAGTCATGGGGAGGGACAAGAAGTGTTGTGCCCTTGTCAGCAGTTCTACGGCAACTCTATAGAGTCAGATTCTCCTCTTATAATGTGCGTAATAAACATAGGGACATAAGAAAAGCTCTTAAAGGTTGCTTCAAAAGCCAGAGTGTAATTCATCTTCACCAATACAAAGGCACTCACAAGATCCCAGGAGAATTCTTGTACTGGGAGAATCAGCTTGTTCCTTGTAGAGAGTGTAGCTCTCTAGTCCCTTTCTTATTATCAAATAATGGCATGAAGTTTCACCTGAAGAGAACTTGCTTCTTCAAATAAATAGTTCTTCCTTTTTTTCAGGAAACTACACGCTACGAGTGGATTGCACACCGCTGATGTACAGACTGGTGTACAATCTGACTAAAGAGGTAATATCACTTGAAATTTCTAGCCAGCATGTTCAGTGCTCACTTACTGGATGGGGCTCTGTGTATAAATTATGGTGTCAGATGTTTCTTTCTTTTCTAACTGCAACACCACTTGTAAGTCAATAGCTAAGGAACTGGAGCTTTTTCCCAGGAGTGGCAAAGGGATTTCAAATTTATACCTTTAAATTATTAGTTATTCAGGATTAGGAGATTTTCCCACTCCTGATAGAATATTCTTTCTAAGAACAAAAGAATAAAAAAACTTTGTGAGCCAGAGGACAGGAACAACCACAAACCTGCCTGCCCAGTCCAAATACTACCAGTGTCCATGGGAGTGGGAGACTCAGACTCCCTTTAGGCAGGGGAAGAAATTAGGCTTGCTGCAGTGTTGTTTTTAGCATGATGTGACAGGCTTGATCAGTGTGTTTCATTGGCTCTCAACCTGATGTTCTCACATATTTGTGTGGTACACAAAATTAAAAGGTAGGGACCTGTGTCGGGAAATAGGTGTTACTGTCTTAGATGTAAGATGGTCCTTGCTTTGAGAGTGGGTCTTAGAGACTGGCACTAAAAGGCTTTTTATTTCTGGGGTTTTTTTTCCTCTTCATCTGTTTTAAAGCATGAACATTTAGTTAGTCTTCTGTGTTTGCATTTTATATATTTACATAAAATAGACATTCAGCTACTGTATATATTCTATGAATCTAATATACATGTCTTCATCTGCTATATATATTCAGTCATCTGTCTTCCAGGGCTGTTAATTTGTTATCTCTTGGAAGCTGGCATTAGTAAAGGAAATGTAGTAATTCAATATAACCATTTTCTGGCAATTGAAAGACAACAAATAAAATTTAACTCTGTTAAAATTAGGTGTGCAGATAAAGATATTTCTGTCCTGAACTGCAGAGGAGCTGATCACCTGCAGTTCCCATGGCAACGTGTGCTAAGTGCAGGTATTCAGAACAGTCAGAAAATCAGGTCAGCAGAGTCTCAGTTTGGGCACCGAATGTTGGCCTAAATACCAGTAAACATGGTTGTGTAACCCGTCCTGGAGCTGGGAAGCAGTGACAAAGGCTGAAGAATGCATGTAACCACAGTTTGTTGGTGGTTGATGTCTGAAGAGAATGCTGATCAGGAAGCAGGTCCTGTGTGACCCCATCCAGAGTTAATCTGAGGCAACAAGCATTAACGCTATTAACGCTGTTCTATGAACACTTAGCTTCATGACCAAAATCCTAAATATATTAGTTTTATTTTTATTCCTATCGTGGATTAATTCTTAGATAGTAGGTATAGATACTAATAATAGACCAGATATTAATAATCTTTAATAGATTAAAGGTAATAAAACCTCAGCAGCCCATCAATAAAAAGGAACAATGAAAGAATACCCAGTGTTTAACCTTCTCAGTAATCTGGAAAGTAGTGAGAGTGATAAGAATGAACTTTAGGATGACTGTGATGTGCATACCTCCGGAGCAGCTATGGTGTCATAAACACCAAGCACTATACAATTTGCCCTTCTAAGGCTACTGCTGCATCCATGAAAATAATTTTTGTGAACTAAAAAAGGTAGAAACAGTTTTGTATTTACCCAAGACAAAATTGTGTGAAATTTCTTGCCAATGTAAAACAAAAAGTTTTGGTTTTGTGAGGTGTTGAATATTTAAATTAAATAGCTGAAAATATCATAAAGAAATATCAGAATGTAAATATTGGCTTGAAATGTTTTGCTTTCCTTGTGTTTTCTTCCATTTTAAATTACCTATTTTAAGCAAATAAACTATTCCTTTGGAAAATGCTATGCATTTGAAATGTTAAAATGGAAATGCAGGAAGGTTAAGGGACTTAAGACTGTGACTTATTAATTGCCCTAAGCCATAGGCTTTACATGATGACAGATTGTAGATTTGTTGCTTGGTAGCATTTAAAATTGTGTCCTGTGTGTTTTTTCACAATAAATTTTTTCTAGATACCAAGTCCAGATGAGGGTTTTGAGGGAAAATCTCTTTATGAGAGCTGGTATAAAAAAAATCCATCAAGAGAATACAAAGACGTCCCCAGGTCAGTGACAAAAGAAAATAAACGATATACCAAAAGTTATTATAAATTGTAAAGTGTGGGTTTTAAAGAAGTATCTACTTGAAAAACTGAGCTCCTAAAAGTAATGGTGTGATTCTCAGCTGGTATAAATTTCAGAGTTTTATTGATAGCAGGTGATACACTAGTGTACTACAGTTTTGTGAACCTGCCTTTGTAGCAGGAACAAGAAGCTTTATATATGAAAAGTGTTTATATAGTTTATAGAGATGTAGACAAATCAGGGTTATATGCACAAGCCAGTGGCAGGCACATGCGATGCTAAACACAGCAGCTTTCCCTCGCACTCGCTTCCAGTCTCCTGGAAAGCCTCTGAGTTTGGGTGACTGGGGAACACATTAGACAGGTTTTTACAACCCTGTCCTTCAAAATTACCAGGGTTTCTCTATAGAAGCTCGAAGACTGATTCTGTTCTACGGAGCCAAGGTAGTACTGTTGTGTTTTCTCTGAGTTGAGAGCTTCAGATAGTGGAAGTTCACTAAGAGGAAGGTCATTGGGTCTTCTCAATGATTAAAGACAGTGAGTTAAATTCTGGTTTTGAGAGTTTGATTTCTCTGCCCTCTTTGAGAATGATGACTCCACTCCTCCGAGAGTTAAATTGATGTGGTGCATGTGATGTAGGGGTCACAGGCAATTCCTGGTATATTGATAGAAAGAGCATACCGGGGAAAGACTGTAGTGACTGCAACTGCAGAATAAATAATTACCACAGGACTTGGAAGCAAGCTAAAATTATACTTTAAGTATTGTCACTCAAGGCACTTTCCTCTTTCTTGTTAAAAGAATAAATAAACTGGGTTCTGGCAATGACTTTGAAGTCTTTTTTCAACGTCTTGGCATTGCTTCAGGAAGAGCACGATACAGTAAAAATTGGGTAAGTCTGTGTCTTTGTAATTTTATATCCCCCTGTAACTGCCTGACTAATATCCCCTGTAAATGAGCCATTTAGACTGCCAGCTTCCTGGAGTAGTTCAGTTTAGTGTGTTAGAGTCCCAGTTCGTTACTAGAATTCTGTGTGCTACTAGAAAACAAGTATTTAATAAATAGGAATTGTCAACTTGGTGTCAGTCAGAGAAAAGGAACTTTGCACAGGGTAAATGGATGTTCTTAAAATTACCTATGGTTGATGAAGGCTTATGATAACTTTTGAATGATTTGTAATACCTTATGAAGCTTTGAACTCAAAATGGTTCATGTTTTATGGAAAGTAGGGGTTTGACTCTGGAGCATACTGTGTGATAAGACTAACTGAGAAATTTTCAAGGAGCAATCTAATCAATGTGGTCTTTTCCTCTGAAAAGGCATATCCAAAGACACAAACAGAAATGACTGTTGAAATCCTGGTCAGCAGAGAGAGGCATCTCCAAATAACTGTTCCTCTCATCGTAGGTTGATGTCTAAGAAAGCCACCACTGAGCACTTCTTCTCATTTGACTGTCTGTAGTGGCTACATAGGATTAGTGTGACTTGAACCCTCAACTTTACAGTGCCTTGAATCCCAGAGCAAAGGTTTTCAAGCAAAGCTGAAGCATCACTAGCTGATAAATTGTTTTATTTGGGTTTGTTTGTTTGTTTCAGAATGTAGAAAAATATAGCAGCTATCCTGTTTACCACAGTGTCTATGAAACCTATGAAATTGTGAAGAGGTTTTATGATCCCACGTTCAAGAATCATCTGACAGTAGCTCAGGTACGGGGAGGGCTGGTGTTTGAATTGGCCAACTCCGTTGTGCTTCCTTTTGACTCTAGAGATTATGCATCAGCTGTGAGCAACTATGCTCACATCATCTATAATTTGTCAAGGAATCATGAAGATGAACTGTCAACACACAACGTATCCTTTGGTATGTACAGTCTTTCATCACACTCTTCCTCTGTTAATGCTAGCAGTGCTTTATCTTAATGTATGTCTTAGTCTTGCCCTGGTATTTACCTTGTGCTGTATTAACAGTAAATAAAGCAAGAGCTACACCCTCTAATAATTTGAAATTTGAATATTTTGTCACTAGTATGTCTGTATAGAGACTGTGCCACTGCCAAGTAGAGCTAACACTTACAGTCGCTTGTTCCTTGACCTGTGCATGGTCCATTGATCTTGGCAACAAAATACCTTTGTCTTGGTCCCTGAAAAAAAATCACATTGTTTTGCAGCTAATGGTGGTGTATAATTCACTGTCAAACACTGATCACAGGATAATAGAGGTTAGAAGGAAGCTCAGGAAGTCTCTAGGACAACTTCCCCAAAGCAGGATCAGCTCTGAGGTCAGACCAGGTTGCTTAGAGCTTTGTCTCATTTGTTGTTGAAAACCTCCAAGGACAGAGAGTGCTCTGGACTCTCTGGACCACAGTACTTGAGTGTCCTCAGGAGGAGAAGTATTCTCCTTATCTCCAGTCTAAACTTCTCTTGTTTCAGTTTATGACCATGCGATGGCAAGTGCAAGCATCATGAGAGGTTTGTCTCGGGGCTTGGTCAGGAATGGTTCATCCCTGTGCCGCAATAGGGGTCTTGTGCTGGCATGTGAAATACTATTCCATGGTATAGGGATTCACAATGTGCCTCCTGCCTGAGAAGCCTTTATTTTATTGGCAACATTATATACTATTCAGTTTAGGATTTGGCTGCTGTTCCATCTGAACGTGGTGAGGAACTTCTTTACTTAGAGGCAGAACACTGGAACAGGCTGCCCAGAGAGGTGGTGGAGTCTGCTTCTCTGGAGACATTTAAAACCTGCCTGGACACGTTCCTGTGCAAGCGGCTCTAGATGGACCTTTTTTGGCAGGGGGGTTGGACTAAATGATCTCCAGAGGTCCCTTCCAAGCCCATGTGATTCTGCTAATGACCAATATTGGGTATGTGTGAGCACGCACACACAAATATACGCATACTCCCTCTGTTTCTCAAAACTCTGCATGTGTGGAGGGACATACCAATAAAATATAGGGTTTGGGGATTTAAAAAACCCCCGACCTACCCAAACAGTCTTGTTCTGGCAATACGTGCTCTAGTTTTTGGTATTTATGTACATTTTTAAAATAGCAAACAGTAAGCAATATTCACAACCTCCCCCCCCGCCCCGATTTCTGTTGTCTCCAAGGGAAGTTTTCACACAGAATTACATAGTTTTTAATGTAGGAATATGAGGTCATCTGATTTTTGTTCAGTGAGAATTGACAGATCATCACAGTGAAAGATAAAGCTTTAATTTGAAGAATTTGCTTTGTTAAATGATTCCTTCAGAATTTGAAGTTAAATGCTTCCTTCCTGCTCCCTCCAGATGCTCTCTTTTCAGCTGTGAAGAATTTTACAGAAATTGCTGCTAGCTTTCACGAGAGACTTCGACAAATAGATACCAATAAGTAAGTTTAACTCTCTTTCTCTTTTAGTCAAATACACCTCTGGGCTCAGAGGGCATAGTGTCCACTTGCATTTAATCCCCTGAATAACCTTGGTGACAAACAACTGTTAGTCATTTGTTTCATTATAAGTCTCACGGGTTCTTGTCTTCAAGGTTCTGGTTACTCTAGGAAACAAAGTATAGAAATGTTGAATTAGTGGACATCAGAATCACTGCAGAGCTTGGGAATCTAGCCTTGTGAGCTTCGGAAAGTGCCCAAGGTAATTAGTGTCAGTAATTAGTGTCAGTTCTTGACAGGTTTTAGTTGAGGAGCAGTGCCAGATGATATGTGAATGTGACTAGAATGCAGGTTAGCATGAGCAGAGCCAACTCAGGTGTGTAACTACCTCCAAGTAGAGACACATCCTAGGATTTTGTCACAGAATTATCATTAAAGAACAAAGACTTGTCATCTTTGTTTGCCAAAACTCTAGTTTTCAAGATACTGGTACCACTTAATGAACAAAAAAAAAAAATCTGTGTACTATGATCGTAGTTTTGTGGCAAGTTTTTGGTGAGATTTCCCAAAAATTCTATGCACCACCTATGCCAAAAGGTCTACTTTGCACTTGACTTAATTCATAATTTATTCTTTGCAGGCCAAACCCAGAATGAGAAACTAAATTTCCTTTTATGTATACATATGTGTATGTTACATCTCTCTTGAAGAATCTAATTTAGCCATATGCTTACCCTTATGGAAGACTAAGTGAGAATAAAAGCCATCTTTTTAATGGCAACAACTTTCAAGATAAATGAGTTAACAAAAATTTCTTCTGTAAAATAGGACACTTATGACATATGACACGTATGTGACATTTTCAAAATGGTTTCATTGATGGATGGCCTAAGTCTAAGCTTTAATTCAATGAACCCGTTTCAGATTAGATTTACACTTATGTAAACTTCATACAGTTTCACTGGGGGTAGTAGAGTTACTCTAGGCTTACAGTGATACAAATTTTACCATTTTTTTCTTGGTGAGTGCTTTTGAAGTGCTACAGTAAGTTACTTTGGATGTAAACTACCAAACCCATATATATTCAGTATAATCTTCTTCACAGTTCTTTTATTTGTTAAGCATCAGTAGTATGCTCAGAGCTATTCAAAGCACACAGACACAGATGGTCTCTGCTCTAGGGAATTTACAGTCTGCCATCAGAAAAATACAATTCTTGGATGATTCAAAAGATGATTCTAACATCACAGGGTTCCTGTTTCTCAGATGTTGTGGTTTTACATAAAAATAGATTATTTTATTGAAGCAATTTGCAGCTGGTTGGCTTTGTGGGAAATAAGGTATTTAGAAAACAGTGGTACAAAAGAAGAGAATGGTCTCCCTGAGCGACCTAATGGAAACGAGGTAAAGGAATAAGATGCAACACGAGAGAAAATGACTGAAAGTCTCTGACTTCTTTAACACTATTCCTTGGCCTTTAAAAACAGCTTTAAGAGACTCTCAGGTTATGAGCCAGACTGTCTCACAGTACAGATCAGCATAATTCTGCTGTGCAGGTTATCTGACTTGGGCTGTCTTGTGGCCTACATTTTAACTTAAAACATCTCGAATCTACTGTCCTTCAGAAATCCTGAGCTGTGTACACTGGGACACAAGGTGAGAGCGGGCCAAACACTTTGTAGCTAACATATTCCTCTGTTTTCTTTTTAGCCCACTTGCTGTCAGATCACTAAACGATCAGCTTATGTTTCTAGAAAGGGCTTTCATCGATCCTCTGGGATTACCTGGCAGGCCATTCTATAGGTAAGAAAGGCTTATTTTTCACTTTCTGCCTTGAGTACCCTATGAGAATTCCTCCAGGTTTCTAAATGGAATTGTAATTATTTTATTCAAGGTGGTAAAAGTAGATTAAATGGGAAAAATAAGAATGAAAAAGGAAGACAACATTAAGGAAAACTTCGGGGAGATAAACTATGCAGAATGAGGAGTCTTTTTGGAAACGTATTCATATCAGTAAACCCATTTCCATAGATTTCTGTGAGCTTCTAAACAGATCTAAAAAAGTTTGTCCCTGGACTCAGTTGAAGTCGTTTCAGTGTAAAGGATCTTTAGGAAGTTATTATGATTTGAAAGTGAAATATGGTATAATTGAAGTATCTGCAGTTTGGTCGATTTAGCAGAACAGTCATGCCAGGAAATACAGTGCAGAGGGCAGTACTTCAGCAGCAGTGAAGTGCATTCAGTACTTCTCTCATCCAGTTCAAGAAGTAAATCTTGTTTGAGAGGCAGAATAGCCAAGCCAAGTCTAGCTTTTTGGTCCTTCTACCAGTCTGCATAATTCAGAACAGTAATCTTTCCCCTAAAACGTTCCACTAAAAAATAACTGTAGAAAGAGAACTCAAGATCTACTGTCCTTGTATCCCTCGTAGCTTCTGATTAAAAAGCAGTTGAAAAGTCTCTTGTTAAAGCATCAGCTTTCCTACCGCAGAGCATGCCTGTATCTGTTGGAGATTGTGTATATCTGTGAGAAAAGAAGCTGGCTTTTTATCTTTCCATTTCATCTAAAATGAGGGAAATGAAAGTACTTTAGTCAACTTTATCTCAAGTCTTCTTTCCTGTAAAGTTCTGGAATTCACATGCAATAGCTTAGTTTATGTTATTTTCTTGCTTCATAGATTATAGGTACTACTGCTGCAATAATCTTATTTATTTACATCTTCAATGTCAGGAATTTAACATGATATAGAAACAAATTAGTTTTATTCAGAAAATAATATGTTTTATTTTCCTAATGTAGAATATTTTTATTTTTTTTCCCTCTACTTCCCTACAGACATGTTATCTTTGCTCCAAGCAGCCATAACAAGTATGCAGGAGAATCGTTCCCGGGGATCTATGATGCCATGTTTGACATTCAAAACAAAGCTGAACAACATGAAGCCTGGGAAGAAGTAAAGAGGCAGATTTCCATTGCAGCCTTCACTGTACAGGCAGCAGCAGAAACACTGAAAGAAGTAGCATAAATATCAACAACATAATCATCGACGAAGACTACATATGACAGTTCGCAGAAGCCTTAAAAATGGAGTGTTTAAAAACACTGTGCAGGTTATTATATGCAAAGAACACAAAATCTAAAAAATCTTTTTCTTTGCAAATGAAATGCCCCAGTGTAATGCATTTAGCAATATTAACGAGGTAATGTACTCCATTTGCAGAGACCAGGCTTTAGATAACTTCTGAAGTGAGACTGCACAAGTTTCATGTTTTCTCTTAGCTTCCTATTTTAAGAATTGCTGACCACTGGATTTATTTTCAGAATTTTGCTAGCTTGATTACTGTAGCACTACTCAGTGCATTAGGAAACCAGAAGTCATTTCATGTTTCTATCAGTTTCTAATTTTGTTGTTGACTTTTTATTATTTACCTTGGAGTTGTATAATTATAGATAGCCCTTTCAGCTCTCCTTTTACACAAAGAATCACATATGAAGATGAGAAAACTGTCAGATACCGTGTGAGAGATGTATAATGATCATAACAAGTTTTGGGCAGCCAGCCCAGAATACTCATCCGTGGCATTCCTCTCTTCACATGCTGAGTCTTGCAGCTGTTTGCAAATAAAATTAAGCAAGACGCCTTCTAGTCACTGTGGTAAAAACAAGGCAATACATCTTGTCAGGTGTATAATCATCTCACAAATCATGTGTTTCAAAGTAAAAACCTACTTTTACCCTTTTATCTGAAATCTACCCCTGCTATGCCTTGTCCATAACAAGCTATTTTTAATACGAAGACAATGAGAAGGAAAGAAAATTCGTTATGTCCTTCGTTTGAAAAGATACCAAATTATTACCATCTTAGTAGGGTCTTTTTTACTGATGTGGGTGTGCAGCCTACTCTTAGGACAGTCTACTCAAAAGACTACAATGGGACAGATGAGATCAGACAGAGAAGACTCAACAAATCAGATCCCTTCATCTGACACTCTGCCACTAGAGGATTACTAACCTCTTGCACAGCAAATATCTTGTGTCATTTGAATCTGCCATTTCAACTGAGGTCTCCACCATGTCTCAGAATAATCTGGTGGGTTTCAGTGTCATGGCAGATTTTT
The DNA here is from genome assembly GCA_028565335.1 of Limnodromus scolopaceus. Taxonomy (NCBI): domain Eukaryota; kingdom Metazoa; phylum Chordata; class Aves; order Charadriiformes; family Scolopacidae; genus Limnodromus; species Limnodromus scolopaceus. Next base: position 210,752,901 of record JAOXNO010000001.1, read on the forward strand.
TTTCTTTTCCATAAGACCTCATTTATTCAGAAATATTTCTGCTCTTCACATTAAAACCCTTTAGGCAAGTTACTATAATCAAGTCATTATTTTACTGAATTGTTGATCTTACTCATAAAATAATCCAGTTTTCTAGATAATGGGAAATGCTCTTACACCCACGGTTACTGCTCAGTTATTTTCACATTTTTATGAAAGTGATTGTAGTAAAATCATGGAGACATGTCTTCCCCTAAATCTAGTTGTGATGATGGAACACATTGCTCTCTCTATTTTATCAGTGCTGGCTGCTCCACTGCTCCTTTTGCCAGTGGAGAATCCACCTCTGAAAAAATTGGTCAGATTAGTTTAGATCATCAGTTAGGCTAATCTAGAGGATTTTGTCTGCAGCAATCAGGGGAATGATAACACAAATCCACTATGCAGAGGTGGGCAGCAATAAACAGCTTCTGTTGACCAGTATTTTTCTGTTGCTAAGGAGGATGTATCCAGGACTGAAGCACTAAACTCCAAAATTGCTGAGATCGTTCCCTAAATGACCTGTAAGCTTCCTCAGCAATTTTTTCTCTCAGCCCAGAAGACATATTTTTTTCAATCTCTGGCCTAACTATAGCATTGTTTCATATATGTTTAATTAGAGTCCTTTTTTGGTGATAGCTGGGTGATAATATACAATGTCAGGGCCCAGGATGTCAAAAAATGTGGAGATAGTTACACTCTTAAACTACAGCAACATCCATTAAAAAAAAATAATCTGTAGGCTGTCCCCTAACCACTGCAGGCAATAGGGTATAGGGACAGAAGTTCTCTCTCTCCTATTTACTCTGTTCTCCTGAGCACAAAAAAAATCAAGGCTAACTGGTCCAGAGGGAGGAAGGACCCATAACGTGCTTGTAACACGATGGTTTCCGTTACGTTTTGGTAAGGTGGGATTCAAATTGGCCAGTGCCTTCTCCCAGATTTGGGTCTGCTTTTTGACCCACCTTTGTTCAGTGCAAGCCACAAATTAAAGCAGTTGAACTTTAAAAGCAAATGGACCTTTGCTTAATTTTTTGAGATAAGAAGATCCTCACATGGACTCAGTCCAGGTCTTTCCGTAAGCGCCCTAACTCAGTCATTTATCAAAGGGATTTGAGTTAAAGACTTTATGCTCCATGCTGTCAGTGGGGTTGGTTCCTCACTCACTTGTCAGCATGAAGCTTTTCTGATCTCCATCCTGAGAAGCCTAATACTCGGTGCTGACTTCTCAGCCACTGTGATTCTTATCCTTAGCTTGTCCAGCATCATCTTGGATGTTACTGGTCCCACTACAAAAAACCATCACAATTTACAAAATTTTTATCACAAGCTGACACTCATTTTGTTTCTCCTCAATATACTGGGCTGCAACTTGTGCCTGTTAACAGCTTCAAAAGCTGCTAAGACTTTTTTGCATCTTTGTCTGGGACTTGCTGCGAGAGGGAAAGACAGACAGCAGGTGGCTATAACGACAGCATGACAGGCACTTCCCAGTAAGCTGTCTGCACGTTTAACTGTAAACCTCAGCCTCCTTTGTTTTTGTGAGGAAAGGAAGCAAAGGTCTCTAGTTCTTCAAGCCTTTAAGTTAGACATGGCAGCATCCAGCATTTAGACACATTATGGCTCGTACTGAAGTTCTTGGCCAGTTTTTAAATTTGAAATGAAGATTCTTTTTAGTCTTCAAGAACTTCTATGAAATTTCTTCTAAGAACATTCTTCTCCCTAAATCATGTCTTAGAGTCAATCTTCTCTGGATTCTAGATACAGCCACTGCAGCCTTTGGTTCCTCAAAGACTATTCCAGGCAGAAGTAGCTGGTGTCATTACTGGACAGCAAAGGGCAAAGCCTATGTAGCTAATTTCTGAAGCGACGTGATTTGTAGTCAGCTGCCCAAGCCATATGTCAAAATATATGCATGGACGCGTATACGGCTGTCAGTTTCCTGCATGTGTCACAGGGATTATGAGTTCTAAACAAAAAAGCAAAAATTGAAAGGATAGTTGTGTATCCACTGCGAAATGTCATTTCACATGACTCATTTATTAGGATGATGCAAAGAAGCAGGGGTCACATTTCACATTTATGAACAAAATCAGGCCGACTGATACGTGCCAGCAAATGAAAAATTCTAGTTCCTACCAGACAAGTGGGGAACAATGGTTAAATAAATAAGTAATATGTGTTAAAATATCTGTTAATATGTTCTTGCAGACTTTGTAGCTGCACTGAGAAACATTTCCAGTCCATTGATTCTTAGAGCTCAAAAACTGTCTGAGCCAGCCACATGAGCAAGGAGGTGTATGCTGTGAAGCAGTCTGCTAAGGAAAGGCAGGCAATGAGAAGTAAATGGAGTGGAGTCGGAGTAAATTGTATTCTTTCACTTGATGGACATCAGCTCCCCAGGGCAGGGGATTGTAGTGAATGGAAGAATATCACACGATCATAGGGTTGGAAGAGAAAGCAGGGGGTTTATAGTCCAAACTCCTGCTCAAAGCAGGGTGAGCTCCAAGGTCAGACCAAGTTGCACCAAGTTTTGTCAGGTCCAGTCTTGAAAATCTCCAAGGATGGAGACCTCATAACCTCTGTGCAACGTATTCCAGTGCTTCACCGCCCTCATGATGGAAAAGCTGTTCCTTATATCCAAGCAGAACCTCTTGTTGTTTCTCATCCTCCTGTCGTGCACCACTGAAGAGGCTGCTCTGTCTTCTTGAGAAACTGGTACATGCTGGAAGATGTCATTTGCTTTATGTTCAACGCACAGTCTTTTGCTCTCTTTGCCTCACTGGGTACATTCCTTGTGTAGAAGAAAGGGTCAGAGTTTGCAAGCTGAACTTGTCAGCTGCCAACAGTGTAAACTGTATTTTAGCTGGAATCTGAAGTTCAAGATAACAGAGACTCCAACTCAAAGCATCAGAATCGACTACCCTTTTAATCTGGTAGTCAGATAGACTGCAGAGGCCGTGAGAGAGTTCTGGAGGACTGTGCAACTGGCAGTGTCAGAAGGAATCTGCTGGTTTGAAATTGCGGTTGAGCATTCCCCGGTTGCCATTTTTCCTGCGAGAGCTGCCGTTCCCACAAACCAGGGCCCTTTGATCTCTCAAGGCACAAGTTCAACCTTTAGTCAAACGACAGGCCAAGCGGCACAACAGCAGCCTATCTCTCCTGCTGCAGATAATAACCTTTGGGGGCCAGTGGCTGAGCAGCTACAACCTATAATTTACAAGCACTAGCGGCATTACTGGCATTCGTTCTGTGTTACGTGTTTTATGTACTGCTGCTGGCCTTGCTAATTGGCTGCATAGCATAATTATGCATGCAACAAAGATCCATGCCAGTTTTGCCTTTGGCATGTGTATCTTTGCCATTTTTGGAGCTTTTTGAGTTTACGGGGGATATTTTTTTCATTTTTCTTTTTAACTAAGTAGAATCTATCTACTGGCCTTCAAGTTCTGCCAGCCTCAGCTGAACCTCACTCTTGTTTTCTCTCTCAACATGTGCAGTTCTCACCACTCCTGAGCTCAATATAATGCCTATGCAGTAAATGATTGTTTTCTTGCTAGCTGTGAGCTCTCTCCTTGGCTGTGGAGTGAGATGCTCAGGAACAGCGAAGAGTGAGATGGGGTTGGGTTTGAGGCAGCTTCTTCCACCTCCTCACGGATGTGACTTTGCATTCCAAGCATGCTCTACTTCAGATCTTGCCATGTCAGGCTCATTTTTCTCTGGCTCCAGTTATTCTGAGGAGCATTTGTAAGACATGATACTACAGCGTTGGCTTTGTGATTTGGTAATGTGTATAGCGGGTTATTTAGGCCATGTCCCCAGACTCAGGAAACAGGAAACATGCAGGATAGATATTGCATTCCTTACGCTGCGTGTCTTGGAACAGGTAGTACCAGCAAAGGGGAGAAAGTGAAGGAGGTACGGAAACAAAAAGAGGGGGACAGGAAAGGAGCAGCAAAACAATGCTAAAGAGAAACCCCTCCATGCTCCTTCCAGCCCAGGCACTGAGGAAAACAGAAGCTGATACAGGAGGAAGTAGCTTTATTCCTCCTCCCTTCTTTTGGAAAACTTAGTTCCAGCTGCTCTCTCCCCACATTCTTTAAGCAGCATCTGGATTGCTGCACCCTGTTCCCCCTTCCAAAAGGGAAGCCAGCAGCATTTATAAACTCTGTTATCAAGCCAAAACTTCTATTTCGCCTGGGTGAATGGTATTTACTTAGCCTTTATAGGCTGTTTTTCTCATCTTCCTAGGAATTATGTCGATGATATAGCTCAGGGATACTTTTGCAATGTGTCAGCAAGCAATTTCAAATCCCTATGTATAAAATAGATATGATTCAAGAGGGATAAGAAAAATTCTTGAGTATTAATGTTACTCCTTACACTGCCCTCCACAGTAGACCAAGCTGATTCATAGAATATAGAAGAATAGAATAGAATAGAATAGAATAGAATAGAATAGAATAGAATAGAATAGAATAGTTCAGGTTGGAAGGGACCTTTAAAGATCATCTAGTCCAACCCCCCTGCAATGAGCAGGGACATCTTCAACTACATCAGGTTTCTCAGAGCCCTGTCTGCCTGACCTTTCCAGGGATGGGACATCTACCACCTCTCCGGGCAACCTGTGACAGTGTTTCACTACCCTCATTGTAAAAAATGTCTTCCTCGTGTCTAGTTTAAATCTACCCTTTTTTAGTTTAAAGCCATTACCCCTTGTCCTATCACAATATGCCCTACTGAAAAGTCTGTCCCTGTCTTTCTTATAAGCCCCCTTTAGGTACTGAAAGGCCACTATAAGGTCTCCTCGGAGCCTTCTCTCCTCGAGGCTGAACAACCCCTACTCACTCAGCCTGTCTTCAACTTCTGATCATCTTCATGGCCTTTCTCTGGACCTGCTCCAGTGGGTTCATGGAAGAAGCAGTAAGTAATCCCTTATTCAGCTGGAAAAGAAGAATAAATGTTTCAAGAATTTGGTGCTGGAAAGAACCCAAAATTTCCAATTTATCAAAATAGGAGTTTTCAGTATGTGGCTTTATTCAACACTGGAGTAGGACTACATCAATTTGTGAGAAAGAGACCAACTTGCTTTAAAACAGTTGGTTGCACAGTTTAGTAATCTGTTCAAGCAATACATATATGAAGTTTATGTATATAAAGTTTATTACTTTTCTTTGGCTGATGAAGAGTATGATGTTACTTGGCAATTGATGTCCCTGTCTTTATCTCAACCTGAGCATTTTCATCTTATTTCCTGCCCCTGTCCTGTTGTGGAGGCTGTGTGATTCAAGGCATAGATTTATACTGTGTGTTATACTTGCATTTAAATGAACATAATATATTCCGCTGTGGCAAATCCATGGAATGTAAGAACATGCCACAACCAATAACTAATAGTAATAGGACTGTATTTTAAGTGGTAGAAGCCGCTTGGTTGCTGCTATTGTTCAACCTGACCATAGCTGATGCTCTTATCACTTTAAAAAGATGTAGGCATAGAAATAAATACATTTTATACTTTCTCATTGTTGCTATTCTTACCTTCTTCCTCCACTGATGTTATCGTCATGTGAGGTCTAATTTAGATAGTAATCTCCAAAAGTCCTTGTCACTTTATTATATGCCAGTCCTACACCTGTGGTGCTATATAAATGCTAATAATACATCAATATGCTCATTCTTTTGTAAGTTCTGTAGGTGGAATTCCATCTGGTTTGTACATGTCAAGTGTGATGTTGGTGTGAAAAGTCCTTGCTGTTCAGAGTCTGTGTTGGCTTATGAGCAGTTGGGAAATGACAGAAAAAAAAGATCACAAAACTGGACATGCTTATCATTTGGACAAAACCACCCACATGTGTGCTTAAGAGGGTGGCTGTGACTGGTGCAGAATCCCCAAGTGGTGTAATTCTTCTCTAATCTCTGAAAAGCCTTTGTGAAGTAATTAGGACATTAACTAGTCTTTTCAGCTGATTCTGAATATTTTCAGCTCAACCTATGTCTATTCCACAAAGTTTTGATACTTGGAGCACTGCCGTTTCTTTGACAAGATGTATCTACTTTGGACTCTTTTGGGAGTGAGTGTGAAGAACTCAGAGCATGTCCAGGCTCCCAGAAAAGCTTTCCTTCCTTCCAAACTGGTCTCAGATGGGCAGGTCTCCACTTCCAGAAACATCAGCCTTGGCTTCCACGTAGCTGTGCAGGACCTCACCAGCAGGGAGTGATGTGCAGGGCCAGGGTAAGTTTGTGCAAAATATGTTGATTCTATGATTCTATGAAAGCATCTTTACTATTCCTTGAGCTGAGTTTGTATCCTTTCCCATGAGATACTGGTGGATTTGGCTGAATTAGACTAGAAAAACTTGATCATAAGAACCTTGTAATCCAAAATGTAAAAAGCTAAAGAATATAGGAAATAATTTTGCAACTTTTCCCAGTTGCAAATTGGATGACGTCTGGAAGTGTCTCCATTGGTTAATCTAAATTGTACTCTGAGCTGCTCTAAGTGTTTGTCATTTGCCAAGGATTAGTGTAACCACAGATTACAAAGGGGAGCAATTCAGTGTTCCCTTGGTAAAGAGAAAAAAACTTTCCCCTTCCTCCATTTCATCTCTTGGCCACTTTCACGGGAACAGAGACTGATTGTGATTAAGCCCAAACAGGAACTTTCAAAACCAGAAAGTCCTGATTATTAATAGAAATTAGCCCTCATGCCTGGTGCACAGACTAAATACGTATTTGTGGCAGAGATACGCATACAGCTACACACCAGCTGTTGTGTGGGGTGAGGCTGAGAAATGGAAGTGTTTTATTGCCCTCAGAAAATCAAAGCATCGTCATTTAGGGATTCAGGCTGGTGAGGCAGGAGGAGAGCTGAGAATCACAGAAGCAGGGCAGCCCCGGGGCTGAGGGCGGGAGGAGGAGGAAAGGGAGGGGGAGGAAGAGGAGGAGGAAGGCAGCTGCTTGCCTGCCCTCCTCACAGCCTGCAGAGCTGCCGGCCACCGGTGCCCGAATGGCCAGGAGCAAGGCCACCCTCTGGACATGGCTGGGCTGCCCTGGGCTGCTGGGCTGCTTCTTGCTGGGCTTTCTTGCAGGTGAGTACAGAGACCCCGGGGCTCAGCCCGCAGCCTTTGCCCTCTACAGGTATTTACATGCGACTTGTTAATCACATGTTGTGATTAACTCCCCATCAGGGAGACTTTTCTGCTTTTTAGTGACATTATAAAATACTCGTCCCACTGTTTGTCTAAAGGGTTGTTCTCTCTACCAGTTTTGGTCTTTAGGGAGTGAGGAATAGAACGCTGTGTGCTTCAGCCCAAGAGGAGCCCTGGTGAACTTCCTGCAATTAGTAGACAGGCATTCAAAGAGGAGAGACTAATAGAAAAGTTTGAGACTTCTGGGATTGCAAACCCTCCAGGATTATTTTTTTGTTGTTTGTATTTCCTGATTTTTACTGAAGATGCATTTAAATGCTCCTATTCAGTTGCTATTTTAGAAATTAAAGGGCAGAATGTAGAGGAGGAGGAGTTTTGACTGACAGCCAAGAGTGGAGTTGCTGAATTTTCCATCATGTACAATGAACTTCACTAGAACATTAGATTCTTTTCTGCGATCATTTGCGGAATTTGATTTTAAGTCTAAAATTGCACATCTGCATCTGTGCTTTTTAAACTTGTGTTGTAGCACACACCTAAGGCTGAACCATGAAAGAAAATCCATGGGGTCTATTAAATATAAAAACTATTACTTTGATTTTGGAGATCCATGAGCTGCAAATTTCTGATGCTTGTGCTATTCTTATACATTTCCTTGAACATCATATTTGGCTATGCTCCAAAACAGAATACTGGGAAAGATGCTCTGATCTGGTGTCACTGTTATGTTCAGAGTTTTACTACAGTTGCATTTAAGTCTAAAACATCATATGTTTTGTGCATGTGACAGCACATATACTTGTCTTTATTATTACAGTTTTCCCAGTTTGGTAATTTTGTAGCTAGAATAGTAAAAGGATTTGGTTTTGTTTGGTTTGTTTTGGTTTGGTTTGGTTTCTTAAGACAAATTCATGCAGTTGATATACTCTTTCCTTTCAGATTTATGGCAACTGAAAAATCTTTAACTTTTTAAAACTGATTAGGGTCACAGTTAACTTTTTTTCTTTAATTATTAAATAGACTGACCCCACCTTTGTCCAAATCTGTAACTATTATAATGCTGGCAGGGTGGCTGTTGAACCTTAGATCTTCACTTTAAATATGCTTACGCACATATTTTTAAGTATATGTATAAATTAAATAAGGGAATTTCATCACAAGTATCAGGAGTTCAATCCTCCCACTGCACATAGTCAATTGAGAATTTGAACTATAGTTTAAAATTAATGAGAGATGAATCTGCCTTAAAAAGGGGGCTGTATTTACCAGGTATTTATGGTGTGGTCTTTTATATATGTCCCTTTTTTGGCAATTCAGTCAATGAAGTATATTTAACTTCTCTGTTTCACTCCTATGAGACAGCAGACACTGACAGAGGGTGCTCTAAGCCCTGTTCATTCTCGTAGTTTTAGTGAGACTGTTCAGTACTTTAGGTTGCACATGGGCTCAAGTGTGTGAGGGCTGGGGCTCTTGCTAAGCAGGAAGCTTTTCAAATGTGTTCCAGGATGGTTTACAAAACCGACTGAGAAAACGCCCAACTCTTCAGATGTCTATCAAAACGTGAGACAGAAACTGGTGGCTGAAATGAAAGCAGAAAACATCAAGCAATTCCTTCGGTAAGCCCTGCACATCTCGGTTTTTGAATCATTTTATCAGTCCCAAAAGCTGGAAAGTGATAACATCAGCCCCAAGGAACAGCCTCTGAAAGCAGAGCTGTTCAGATACTTTGGAAGTATTTGATTTGTACTGAATGTCTGAGGGAAGGAGAAGGGAGACACTCACACCTCTTCTGTCTGTCCCCCCCCCCCATTTTTGAAGTTACCTTTTGGAGTGGTTGTACCATTAAGTGTATTTCCCTCAAGGTATATTACTGCCAGTGCTTATCATGTTTTTTATTATGATTTTTCGTATTCTTGATTTAATGCAGTATAAATGTCTATTTTCCTCACAAGTGTCTGAGACTCTAACGTGAAATAACTTTGCTTTATCTTAGTCTGAGATGATTTTATTGTATTTGGGATGTATTTGGGATTGCTATTAATTACATTTGATTGATAATCTGTCCAGTGTCCCCTTAGACTTTCGGGTTGAGTGGCTAATAACCCGATTAGACTAAGTAGAAAATATATTCAAAATGCTACAAAGTTTGCATGGCACTGAGTTGCATGTATAGTTCCAACTGATAATTCCTTTAGTGTGGCCAGATTGGATAAAGTCCTGTCAGTTGGGGGCTTGAGATCCCATTATTCTCTGTCTTCTGTTTCAGAAGGTGAAGGTCCCTGTCCAAGTGCAATGTGTGTGTATGGTTGGTTAAGTCTTGCATGGCGCAATTGTTATTAAATATACTTGTTTTGCTGTGTATTTCACTGGAAATGAAAAAAAAAATCATTCTTGTGCTTATTTATATCTTCTACAGGGGAAAAATGTATTCACACAAAAAGTAAACAAACACAACCTCTGGTTAGTAACATGCTGATATTCAGCATGTAAGTCAGCAACTGCATTGTAAACATCAAAGGATTGCTAACAAATTTGGTTTCTGTACATTTATTCTTAAACTAAAAGGTTTCATTTCTAATATCAATTAGCTTTTTAAGTCTATAGGCCTTACCTTGTTTTGTATTTGTTTCTCTCAGTAGATTGAGAGTTTCTGAAGATTATGTATGAGTGAGAGTCCAGGCAACACAGAGATTGATGACAGCATGAAATAGCTCTGCAATTATGCTGAAGTTTCTTGGCCATAGAGTGTTAATGGTGTCTGGTTTGTCTGCTCACTTTGATGATGGGCCAAATGCTTCATGCTGGGTTTTTTCCCCCTAAATTCAAATTAAAAGCAGGAACTGCAAAAAAAGGATACCAATACACTATCCAAAAAGGTTGTTAAAGGCATAAAAAATGTAAACTTGAGAATTTTAATTCTTATTCTTAGTTATTCAGACTACTAAATCTGTTTTTATCAAGTGGGGAAAACAAACTTTGAGTCTTAGAAAATCCAGGCACCTTGACATTGAATCATAGCTCTGGGAAGGATGAAACTGTTTGGAAGTGAAAAATTGAAAAAAAGTATCGTCTGGTGTTCAGTCAATTTTTCCTGATGGCATATGTAGTATTTAAACTAGCGTACTTAAGGAACTAAAAGGTGCTTAAAATACTCTAAAGAATTAAAGCACAAGAAGATGACAGGCAGCAAGCTTTGGCAAAGGTTGCTGCCACACCTCAATGCATACACACAGAGTTTAAAGAGAGGGAAAGACAACAGCAGAGAGCAGAAGGTTGTGGTGTACACAGAGAACCTAGGTGCATTCAGATCCAGGGGGCCAGATGGGATTCACCTGAAAGCTCTGGATGTTCTGACTGCAAGGCTGCTGTCTATGAGAAGTTCTAGTGGTTGAAAGAGGTCCCTGGTGGCTGAAAAAGGCTGATGTGCCCATCTTTAAGTAAGGCAAGAAGGACAATTTGGGGGCACTGTGGGCAGGTCAGCTTTACTTCAGTCCCTGGAAGGGTGACCAAACATCCTTCTGGAATCTGTTTCCAAACACATGAAGAACACAAAGAATAAGTGTTTATATAATAATCCCAGGCACAAATACAGGTTGGGCGGAGAATGGCTGGAAAGCAGCCCTGAGGAGAAGGACTTGGGAGTGCTTGT